>PITA01010821.1:0-70003 GCA_004023965.1 Spilogale gracilis | reverse complement strand
TTTTTTTTTTTTTTTTGATTTTCTAATGTCTATGCTTAAAATGGTAATGATGCACTGCACTTGAGAATATTTGTTGTATTTACCTTTAGCCTCATTCTATGACTTAGATTCAATAGTAGTGAGAGAAAATTTTGCCTGAATTCTTGTGCCTTTGACCAAGTAATCACATGAGGAAAAAAAACCAAAAAACCTGCCTGTCTTCTTTAGGTTAAGCTCAGAGGACCCACTCTTGTCTTATGCAGAATAAGTTAAATTATACACAGATTCATGCAATTTCCTATGTTGGTTATGATAAGAAGACTGTGCTTTTTTTCTCCATTATCATTTTGCAAAGCATTTTGATAAAACTTCCTCTCCATTTGCTTACAAATACTTAGTAACCTCATCATTTTACATAAACTGCTTTAATTTCAATAGAGAATGTTCTTTCCCAGCCTAAGATAGAAGCGCGTGTGAATTTAAAATTATATCATCTCTATGTCTGTCTTTTAGAGGCTCTATCGAAAATGGGATTTTCCAAAAACACCAATGATACTATAAAATATTCAGTGCTGTCCATACCAAAGATAACGACCGACAAAAATCTTCTAAAGCACTTGTATCGGGAATGGGGCCAGCCAGTGTTTGGAGGAGTGACAGGGTGATCTAGAAGACTTGCCTGCTGGGACATCTCAAGTAGCACAGGCAGTGGGTGTGAGCATGACCCCTTCCTTGCACAGGGACATAGGGCAAATGTTCCCAGGAGCAAATGTTTGTTTAACCACTGATGGAGCTTTTTGGATTCACATCCTAGATGATTCCCATTTTTGCTCAGCAGAAATCTCCCCTCCCCACCACTGTCTATGTGCCCATCCACTCATTCAAGGAATGTTGATAAAATGAGGAACTCTAAGGAGCAAGGCAGTGCACAGAATGGACCAGGCTGCTGCCTGACACTGCAAAGGAGTTCTGGAGGACTTGCGCATAATAGGCCTGTCCTTTGGGATTAGAGCTCTCTGTATGTGACACGATCCTTACTGTCAGCTATTTTAAAAAAGTATTTTAATCTCTCGACCTAATGGGATTCATGGATGTGACAAATTTCTCAGTGTTCTTATGATTGCCTCCTTTTCCTTTTCTACCATGATATAAGGAAATAAGACATAGTATTTATAAAGTTAAATACATTTCTTCCCCGCACACCTTCCCTACTCTGTCAAGGAAATAGCAAAAGTCAAACGTCTGTCGCTTATTAAATCACAGTACATAAGAACAGCTATCATGGGCTCAAGGTCTTTTGTGCCTAATGTAAATCCTCAATTCACAGACAGAGAACATGTAACTGGGGAACTGGAATGTGGTGAATTAAGAGAGCAAAAAAGAAGCATAAAAAATCATCTAAGCATCTTTTAAAAAATGGCCAGTGATAGCATCCTACATGCCAGACTTATAAGGGGGGGGGGGACTTATAGACATGATGTAGCAATTATATTAGTCATAGTTAACTATATCTCTTATTACAAGACTATATGCAGAACATAATTATTTTGCCTCTGAATTATATTATCTAACTAATGATTAGGGAGAATAAACTGATCATGTAAGATTTTGTAACCTGGCCTATGTTAATACTGTGATGGAACAGTGAACTCAGGCTGAAGGAAAAACACACCAGCCTACATCCTACCCAAGCTAAACATTGTTGCCCACACTAGGATTGGAGGATATAGCTGTATACACTTCCAGTTCCTTCTGCCTCCCCAGAGCCCCCCTGCAACAGGGTTCATGTTCAGCTGCCTCTCGAGAACTTCTGGGATTCCACCTGAAGTCGCGTTCACTGGCATGGCATTGGGAAAATGGCTGACAGTGAAGTATGTAAGGATGACTTCTCCCATGGGCTTAGATATTGGGTGTTTCTTCTGTTGAAGAGGAAACTAGTAGGTACAATAGTTTCTGCATGTGGCTGGCTGAGCATCCAAACAACCTTGGAGGCTTTTTAAAAAATGTGGATTTCTAGGCCCTACCCTGACACATTATAAAAGAATTCGGTTGGGAGAGTTTATTAGTTATCTTTTGCTTCAATAACACTGTAACACACACTGCTCAAAAGCTAGATGGCATACAGACACTATTTTCTTGCTCAAAAGGTGTGCAAGTTAGTCAATGGCTCAGCTGCGCTGGGTTAGACTTAGATTCAACCTTGTTGCACATGTCTCTCATTCTAGAACACAGGCTAAGAAACAGTAGCCATATGGGGCTGCTGTTTTCATAGCAGAAGGCAGAAGCAAGGGGAATGAAAACATGTGATGGCCCTTAAATGAGGACTGACCCAGCCTCACTTCTGCCCACATTCCACTGCTTAAAGCAAGTCATGTGCTGAAACCCAAGGCAGTGAGGCTGGAACGTATACTCTGCCCCAAGGGGAGAAGGAGGAGGAATGATCACTTGGTGGTGGGGCAGGGAGTGGGGAGGGTAGTTAGGACTGAGGCACCCAATGTAACAGTTCTGCAGGTGACTTTTATTATGTCAACCCTATTACCTATTAGAGGAGTGCCATTTGGTGCCACTAGAGACTATGTCATAGCAAGAGAAATGATGGGTTCCCTTCCTCCAGTAACTCAGCAAATATTTATTCTCACTAACATGCACTATCCAAAGATAGAAAATGTTAATAGAGCAAATGTAAGTCAATAACAGAGAATAATTAAGAGTAGAAAGTTAACAAGATATTATGCACCTTATATATATTGAGGATGGAAATGAGTGTATCAGGAAAGGCTTCTCAGAGGAGGCCTAACATCTGACCTCCGCCACCATGATGAATGAATGTCATCTAGAGAAGGAAAGTGCAAGAAATGAAGGGAATATTCTAGGTAGAGGAGATTACAGGACAAAAATGGGGAATTTAGAAGCAGCATATTATAACTGGCAAAGAATACTGTGTGTTCTCTAAATCGTGCTTCTTTTCTTCTGGGTCCCAGAGTTACCTTACCTTCTCTACCCTCCCTTGCACTTGACTGTGGCTGAGTATTGACCAAAGAATGAGCCCAGAAATGGTGCATTCTTTTCCAGGTCTGGCTTTTACAAATCTCCTACATTCAAGTCCCCATTTTCTCAGGCTTTCCCCTTCCACCAGCTAAATGGCAGAAGGGTGGTGCCCCACAATAGAAGGACCTGAGTCACTGGATGAAGTGTGGAAAGTCTTCCCCATCAACAAGGACTGTTTGTGTGTGGGAGAGATAAACTTGTATTGTGTAAAGGCACTGGAATTTAGGATTTTTTTTTATGATAGCATCCAGGATGTCTTGTCTTACCTTGTAGAGCCTACATGTGCTTCGCTGGTGGTAAGCGAGGAGGACTAAGAGGGAGTAAAAGATAGAGGCATCACTGACTAGCTGTGTTAGTCCCTTATTCTAAGTGCCTTTGGTTATTTTGGGAACCAAGCAAATTCAAAGACATAAAAGCACCTTAGTATTATAAATGTGGACAGAATATTAACACGTGACCATGCCCAGTTTAAGAGGTGGTTCACATTGCAGAGACTGTCACTCAAGCACAGTCATTGATTGTATGCATTTGTGGCAGAACCATGACAACATTGTTCTTCTGGCAGTCTTTTTATTTCTAATGTACATTGACATGTGTCCCCTCAAGTTTAACTGCAGCTGAGCTGGGCCTCTCTCTCCATCTTTCAACCTGGGAACAGTCTATTATCCATGAGACGTAAGGAAGAAAACCAAGCTCATTAATCAGTATGGCATCACATGACTGGAATTAAATAGTAAAGAGGTAAAAGCCTCTGAGTTGATAGGATAGCAAGTATCGCAGGTATATGTTTCTGCTTCCATTTCAAAGTAAGACACCATCTGGAAGTTATCTTTCCTGCCAAAAGGAGTAGAGACATTAAGGCTCCCATCCTCTTCCAAATTTGAACTCACAGACAGAAGTGAACTCTGCTAAACAGAAAGCCCTCGTTGGAGGTAAAAGGGACTCGTGAGAGGCAAGCAGGAGAGAACTCCCTCAGAAGCAACTTTTTCTAAATACAAATGATAATAACTTTGTATTGAAAATGGAATTTGAACTTCACACAAACAGAGACTAAGACTGTTTGGCAAGAGGGCAAGATTACTCATTGGAGATCACTGTGATGTAGAATATCTACAAGTAGGCTTGGCAGAGCTCATCAGTGCTGGAGGAGAAACTAAGAGTGTTCCTAATCCTTCGAGAAGAGGAAATAAGAAATTCATGTCAGCACTCCCACTGTAAAATCTCTATATGTGGTATATTGTGATGCTTGGTTTAATGAGCATGAATTAGATGCAGTTTGGATCCTATGTTGTGGGTGAAATCATTATCTGCGTGTCTTAGTTTGGGCTTTTATGAAAGCAGACCCTGGATAAGACTTCAAATGCAAGTGCAAGCAGGTTGTTTGGGAGATAATTCTTGGAAACCATAGCAGGGGAAGTTGGATATGAAACCAAGGGGAAGGGCCAATGAAAGGTGGGGGATAAAAAGGATTACTCCTATTGGCCAGGAAGGTGGGGGAACTCTGGAAATGGTACAGAATATGCACCTTGGAGTCATCTTCTCTAAGGGCCCAGGCAGCTAAGGTATTTGCGTGCCAACTCCTATCAGTCCAGGGCCCAGAGTTGCTCTTGGGAGGTGGTGTTTCCAGAACTGCAGCATGCCACATATTCGAAGTATTGAAACTGCCAGGAGGATGTTGGAGTCTTGTGCACCAAATGGGAGGGGCGAGGGGCTGGGGGTGATATAGCCAGAGAGGCTAATATCAACCCCTGTTGGATGGCATCTTAACAAGGCTTTCTCTATGCTGGACGTACTGCTTGGGAAAATTACTTTTCCGCATTTCCCACTCTGCCCCAGCACCACTGACAGGGCCACAAGCCTGAGGACCTCTTCAGGGTTGTTGATAACCCCAAAGTGGACTTCCACTTTTTCTTTAATCAACTTATTTTAATATATACAGCTTACATTAAAAACTGAACTGTAGTATATTTACAACTGTACTCAAAATCTGTCAGTTCCTTACCATGGCTCAGTATATACACGCTGTGGAAAATGTACCTAAGGGAAAAGGACAGTGTATAGTAAAATGTGCTCTCCTGTGGTCATTTTGTGTGTGTGTGTGTGTGTGATATGTATTTTTTTCCTTCTTTCTTTCTTTCTTTCTTTCTTTCTTTCTCTCTCTCTCTCTCTCTCTCTCTCTCTTTCTTTCTTTCTTTCTTTCTTTCTTTCTTTGTATCTCTTTCAGGTGAGACGATGGCTTACTGAAGGCATATCTGGGATCTAGTGAACGCAAAGGGAATCTATACTAACTGGCCTTGAACGCCATTCCTAATTTTTAAGACTGCCTCAGAATATCACAGTGATCTTCATGGCTATTCATTTTTGCTCACTACCGATTATATTTTCTTATTTTGCCATTCAAAAAATAAAGGGAAATTATGATTGTACTATCTTTTTTGTTTAAAAAATGTCCAGATTTCTTAAATAAAAATTCGTGAGAAAGGGGCACCTGGGTGGCTTAGTTGGTTGAACATCTTCCTTTGGCTCAGGTCATGATCTCAGGGTCCTGGGATCAAGCCCCGCATCAGGTTCTTTGCTCAGTGGGGAGCCTGCTTCTACCTCTGCCTGCTGCTCCCCTGGCTTGTGTGCTCGCTGTCTCTGTCTCACTGTCAAATAAATAAAGTCTTTAAAAAAAATGCATGGGAGAAAGCAAAGCTGGTTTAATGTGAACTGTAAGCTCATATTACTGATTTTTAAAATAGCACAAATGTATGTTTACGTGCACTGGTATGATTCTGAGGGATTTTGGATGCATATTCACTTACCATGGACAAATAGAAAATCCATCATTCATATATTACTAAATTTTTTTTCCCCACATTAGCATGAGCTAATGTACTTTATGTTAGGTTTTAGATTTCTGATGGACAACCTGTTTGGTACCATGTATGCCTACTCTACGTGTGTAACACATTTTGTGTGATTGTTTCTTTTTTTTTTTCTTTTTTTTTTTTTTTTAAAGATTTTATTTATTTGACAGAGAGAAACACAGCCAGAGAGGGAACACAAGCAGGGGGAGTGAGAGAGGGAGAAGCAGGCTTCCCGCCAAGCAGGGAGCCCGATGTGGGACTCGATCCCGGGTCTCCGGGATCATGACCTGAGCTGAAGGCAGTCGCTTAACCGACTGAGCCACCCAGGCGCCCCTATTGTTTCTTATTTTTAATGATTTATTTTGGAATAATCTTAGACATGTAAAAAAGGTGCCAAAGTAAATCAGGGCGATCTCATATGTTTTCCTTAATATTACCATTGTACATAAGCATTCTACAATAATATGGGACTGATCCTTAAAACAGACAGATGTGAGGAAACTGTAAAGGTTCATTACCTTAGAGAAAAATTCTCTCCATATATGGTACTGCGATGGAGAAAAATGTCTTTTTGTTGTTGTTGACTTCCTTTGTTTGGCCCATAGGAATGATCCATTTCATAGTCTGCCTTTTTTTGTCCCTCCTAAAAATGGGGGAAAAGGGAAAAACAGTCTTCTTTTTACTTTGGAACACTTAATGCAATCAAGTAGATCTATAGGCGATAGAGATAGATATATACATATACATACACTGAAATGTGTTGGTAGCATCAGGATTTGCTAGGAGTTTGTATTAATGTTTTCTTTTTTATTTTGAGTTATGTCACCTTTTCTATTCCTTTCTTACTGCTTAGCTAAACTTAGCTAAGCCACTGTGCAGAGAAATCTGATCTGATCTTCTGGAACCTTGAGAAAAAGAGAGGGCAGGAGAGCAAATGTTAATGGGAAAAAAGAAGAGTTTGTCTCCAATTTGAGGACTCTTGCATAATAGACATGCAGTAATGTTTGTTGCATAGAAATCAACAATAGTTGCCAATACTCGACAGTAAATTAAATGGCAAGAAAAGCTCGAACTTGTTGGTGTCAGTCGGGGCTGCTCGGTGCATGACATTGAAAAACTCTAAATGCATATTACTACAATACTAATCATGATAATAGCACAACACGATCAGTGTTGTTAGACCGCTGAAGAGTTATGATAGATAAATATTAATGGAGACTTATTTTTTTCTTTTTTAAGATTTTTATTTATTTGTCAGAGAGAGACACAGCGAGAGTGGGAACAGAAGAAATCGAAAAGATGATGTTTGGTTATCCCTTTCACATTTTAAAACTGGTTATTACCAACATTTCTTGAAGCAAAATATACCAAAGGAATTTCCTTAGTCTTTCTTTTTCATAATTCTTGCCTATTCCAGGCTTCCCAGTGGCCTTCAAAAGTCTCATACCACATATCCATCTTCCCCTTCTTTCTCACCTCACCTCCCAATAAGATGGCCCTTGAGGGATCACTTTTAAGTGGCGATGTAAAGTGCTTACAGTAGCAAGAAGTATCTCTCTCCTGAGGGAGAAAAGGAATATTGAAATAATAACTGCCCCCTCTACCATTGCCCTCAAAATTCTGGGACATTCACTATTATGCATAACACGAATCACGCCTAACTCAACAGGCACTGGGCAGCACAAATACATAGAAACCTTCACAAGCATGCTTCAAACCCTGCACACGTGTGTCCCCAAATTTTGCCCCAGTGTAAGCCTTATCTTTGCTCAAACTGAGCAGCCAGAAGATAGTGCCTGTTCTAACCATGAAGTGAAGCCAGATGTGCAAAGAAGTATAGACGATTATAATGCGCTTGTTCCAAGAAGGTGCCAAAGGAGAGCCCCACCATCAAGGAGCTGCTAAAGAAAAAGCACATATTTCATGGCACATTTAGCAACTTTTCTCAGTGAAGATAGAAAAATGCTTGAGCGGACTGTACATTATCTTAGCCAAACAAAAATGCAGAACGAGAAGCATTAAAAAAAACCAAACTGGAATAATTAAGGAGGCACTTTAATTCCTTCAAGATCTTGTCTCCAATCCTTGTACAGTTGACCCTTGAACAAAATGAGTTTTAATTCTGGGGATCTGCTTACACATGGATTCTTTACAGTATAGTATTGTCGATGTATGTTATCCTCCTGATGCTTTTCCTACTGACATTTTCTTTTCTCTAGCTTACTTCATTGTAATACAGTATATAAAGCATATGACCTACAAAATATGTGTTAACCAATGATGTTATCACTAAGGCTTCTGATATCAACAGTGGGCTATAAGAGTCAAAAGTTGGGGTGCCTTAAGCTCGGTTGCTTAAACATCCAACTCTTGGTTTTGGCTCAGGTCACGATCTCAGGGTCAGGAGATCAAGCCCTGATAAGCTGTGAGCTCAGTGTGGAATCTGCTTAAAGATTCTCTCCCTCTGCCCCTCCCCCTACTCATGCACTTACTCTCTCTCAAATAAATCAATCTTTAAAAAAATTATACTTTTTATATGGGTAGTTCAGTTGGTTAAGCCACTGCCTTCAGCTCAGGTCATGATCCTGGAGTACCGGGATCGAGTCCTGCATAGGGCTCCCGGCTCCGTGGGGAGTCTGCTTCTCCCTCTGACCTTCTCCCCTCTCATGCGCTCTCTCACTCACTCTCTCTCTCAATAAATCAAATATATATATATATATAAGTTATTTTGGATTTTTGACTGTGTGTATGTGGGGTCAGCATCTTATCCCTTGAATTGTTCAAGGGTCAACTCTGTTTGAAAGTCCTATGAAATTTACAAATTTACACTTTAGGTCTGGTCTCTAGATGTGCTCCCCTACCACCCAGTCCTCTTAACTTTTGGTATAAACAATTTAATTCTCTCTGTACTTTAAGGGAGATGGGAGTAGAGTCTCTCAAAAGAAATTTTATTAGGGGTACCTGCTTGGTGGGCTCAGTCAGAAGAGCATTCAACTCCTGATCTCAGGTCATGAGTTTGAGCCCCACGTTGGGTGTAGAGTAATTATTTACTTAAGTAAATAAAAAAAACCTATAAAACAAACAAACAAAAAAAACTAAAAAACAACTAAAAAAAGGATTTTACTAAGAAATTGAGAAATAAAAGAAGAAAAAAGACATAGACTAGAATGTCCTGTATGCATATATATTTATATATATCTACACACACACACACACACACACACACATACGTTTTGTACTTACTATAAACTACATTTATGTGTGTATAAATTTATACATATACATGATATGGGAAGTTGATGTTAAAAACATCCTTTATTATAAATTAACATTACTTTTGAGTGGAGTAGGCAGGAAATTATAGAATAAACAAATCACTGTTTTGAATGAAAATGCAGCGGAGTGACTGGAGTATTATTTCAGACAGTGCGGTCAGTGAGCCTCTCTGTGACTGACATGAGGCTGAGACCTATGTGAGGCGAAAGGGCAAGACACATGTGGTTGGAAGATAAAGAACAACACTAAGGATTAGTCCTGTGGGGGAAGTCATACCATCATGCCCACTTTAAATAGGCAAGCTAGACTGAGGGAAACAAAATGACTTCTCTGACATTCTATAGCTCGGAAGTGGCATAACCAACCACACACCAAGATCAGCTGTTCTACTTAGATTATCATTTCCTCTTCAGCTTACCCACAGTCCTCTTAAGACCTCACCCTTTCCATTGTTCTGTCATTTGCTACTGTCTTCTTTTCCCCTCTCCCCAAGAGACAGGTGATTCTTCTTTTAAATCTTTCCCTACCCTCACAGAAAGAAAACTCAGTGATAGCACTCGGTGCTAACTTTTCTCAGAGTGGGCTCTATTCCATTCATTCATCTGCTCTCCTTTCCCACCACCAAGCTCTTGACAGGAAGGGAGGGAATGTATCATTTACCTTTGCAAACCTGGCAACCAGTATGACCCTTGACATAAAAAGCAATGCAGAAATGAAGCAAGTAGGACATGTTTGAGGGTGGGATTAAGAAAGGAAGGGAGGAAGACTTTTAATTCATGATGTAGTTCAATTTAGAAAATGAGAGTAAGAGACTGCAGTGACAAATAAAGGTAGCTTTACACTATTTCTACACTTGTTATAGCATCCTCTTATCTTTGCTTCTTCCCTCTTCGAAAGCCAAATGCATTGTCAACTGTCTTTGAGGAAGAAACTCCAGTCTGGGTCTATCAGTAGAGGGGGCAGTGGGAAAGGGAGAGGTAATGGAAGACTCAATTGGCCCTGTGGAAGGGCACTGCATGGGTGGCACTGACTCTGGAGGTGAAGTCAATGCAAATTATTATACCTACTTTCTGAAGAGCCCTTGGCTCCACAGCAGGGTTACTCAGCCCAAAGTTTCAGAGGCAGCCTTGAATGTGTAAATCAAGGAGCTTTTGAGTCAGATTACCAGGCTTTGCATTCCTTTTCAGTGGTTCAGTAGCCTTGAGACTCCCTGTTCCCATTTCCATATCCTTTTACTGGGGATGTTCAAGGTGGTGCAAGGATCTCCTAGCTCTTGGGAGGATTAAGTAAACAAATATCCATAAAGCACTTACAGTGGCGCCTGGTGCCTGGCATGGACCCAGTGGGTGCTAGCTGCAAGTGTCATACTTCCTAAATAAGTAAATAAAACGACGAGGGGAAAAAAATACATATTGAGGTAAGAATATGTAATGTGGAGAGAAAGAAGGGTCATTATGTTTATTATCATCATCCATTATAATCCTTGGAGATAAAGAGGCTAATTTTATAATTTCTGGAAGTTGTAGATAGATTTGCTTATGTCCTCTGCTTCTTCAGCTGCCTCTTACAGCTTTCAGATGGGTTGATGCCTGAAACTTTCTGCACTGCCCTCTAAAATATGCTAAATTATTTATTTGTCAGAGTCAATTTCCCCTATTGTTTTCATTCATCATAAATCATGATGTTATGTTTATTGTGTATAAAAGAAATGTCGATCCTTCGTGGCTTGATGTCTTAAAGATTGGGTCAACAATAACAACAAAGGCATTTGACTCCATTTTCCCCTTCTCTACGATAATGGACAGAAGTGGAACCTAAACAATAAATATTTTTGGCCCTTTTATGTACTCAAATCCTGAGGTTATTTGTGTCTCCTTACTGAAATTTCTAAGTTACTATGCAAGGATTTTTCTGGGAGCTATAACTGTTTTCACTTACAAACATAGGTCCTGGAGGAACAGTTCAGAAAAAGGCAGTTAATTGCAAAACAAACAAATAAACAAACAAAACCCCCTGTAACTCCATCTAATGCCTGCAGGAATGAACTGAACATAGTTTCCCTGTGTAGAGTGAAAATGCAAAGATCTCTCCTTTTCCTGCTAACCTGCCACGAGGGACCCAGGAGGGCAGCAGTAGGTTAGAAATGGGGTTTCTGTGCCAAGTTCTGAAGAAAGCCTCTTCTGTGACAAACGGCCCGGAGGTTTGCTCTCTGCTCTTCCAGCATGCTCGAGCGACTTGCGTAGTTCCACCAGGTACAGCAGAGGTGCCCATGAAATTTGATCCGCCACAGACCTCCTCTGCTCTATTATATTAGGTGAGCCAAAGCCAGAGAGTCTCCTTGGGATTCATGGAGAGTTGTCTGGGATTTTAACTCTCTCCGGGACGAGATCTTATTTCCAAGCCCTTTCTCAAACAATTTCATTTCCTCGGAGGAGAAATCACATCCTCATCCCGGAAATAGTCTCCATTCCTCAAAAAAAGCCACGCATCGTCTTCTCTTTCGCCTTGTCTCCCTCTCCTGTCTGGCGACAATTTCAAAGAGCCTGTAGTTGGGAAACCTAAAGGAGAGCTCCTCGTGGAGTCCCGGTTCACCCCCGCTCTCCAGCCGGCGCTGCTCTTCGCCACTGCTTCCTCGCCTCTCGCCGCACCAACTCGCTCCAACTTTGGCTCCCAGGCTCCAGCAGGGGCGCCCTCTGAGCAGCGGACTGCAGCGGGCAGGAGTGACCCCGGCCCCGGGGCCCCGGAGCTGCGCTCCCAGCGTCGGGCGGAGTAGACGCGCCCGCGCAGCGCCCGCCGGCTGGCTCGCTCCTCTCCGGCCGCCCCAGCTAGCAGCCCGCGGTCTCGGAGCTCCGCCCGGCACTGCGCCGCGCTCGCCCGCCCGCCCTGGCTGCTCGCCTCTGAGATCCGCTTCTCCGGACAAGCCCTCTCAACTCCCACCCTCTCCGCTCTGGGGCAGCTCGGCCAAACCCAGTCCCCGTCCTCTACACACGCCCCCGAGGGCCCTCCCCATCCCGAGCACAAGCCCAAGGGGGAAAGCCTTGTCCGGGTCTGCCCAGTTAGACCAGCCGCGGAAGGTCTCCACCGCCACCAGCCGCCCCAGTTCACGCTCATTCATATTCATTCTCATTCTCTCCCTCCGCCTCTCTCTCCAAAGACTCCAAACAAGACAGGCCGAGATTCCTCAGTGGCACTCCCTTTCATTCATCGCCTCCCACCACACACACACCAACCCAGACAGCCCACTCCACTTTTCAGACGCCCACCTCCTCATACTCCCCTCCCCTAAACAGACTTCCACCCACTCACCATCTGTAGCCTCCCTTCCGCCCCCCGCCCCGCCCGCCCGGCTCCCCCTTCCCAAGAAGCAGACCTGCACAGTGGGAGGCAGGGACCCCGCCAGACGCTCGGGTCGGGCGCGCCGAACTGACCTCTGCCCGCCCGGGAAACTAACAAAGGCGGTGCGCTAGCCCAGACCCGAGGAGCCGCGAGCGGCGGCCGCCGGGCGGGGGCTGCACGGGAGTCGGGAGCCTCGGCGCGGGAGGACGCAGATCTCTCCCCGCGCGCGTAGCTCGGACGCCGCCGGCACCATGGGCTGCTGCACCGGGCGCTGCTCGCTCATCTGCCTCTGCGCGTTGCAGCTGGTGAGTGGCCCACGCGCCCTGGTCCCGGGACCGGCGCCTGCCCTGGGACCGGCCTCCCCAGCCGCTCTCCCCGTCCTCGGACCCGCACCTACCCGTCCCGGGTGGGCGTGTGAGCCGGGAGAACCCGGCGACCCCCGCCTCCCCAACTCGCACTGCCCTCCCGCTCCGGGCGCTCGGCGGGTCGCCCCTGCCTGGCGTGAGGGCGAGGTCTCCCTCTTGGCCCCGCACTTTGGGGGTTACCGCGCACCCAGCGGGCGTCGCCTTGGAGGTCCAAGGGCCGCTGCCGAGGCGCTGGAGAGTGAGCGATTTCCCCGCCCCCCGTCCCCCTCCCCTCCGCGTTTGGACCACTGGCTCTAGCACCCTCTGTTTTTCTGCTGAAGTTTCCCCGGGGCTTGTGGGCTCTTTCTTCTCGGGATGATTTCCAGTAACGCTGTTTAATTAGAAGGTGCTTGCGAGTGCTCAGATTCTGAGCAGACAGAAACCGCTTTAACTCTCAGTTAAGACTAGGTTGAGTCTTACCTTCAGCAATTTGAGAGGTGGTGGTTGAGGAGTCTTGGATCTCCAGGAAGGAGGGCTGGCTGTGTGGTTTTCAACAGAGTATTCCAGCCCCTTGCGCTTCCAATTTCCCTTTAGATTTTGCTGAAATGTTGCATGTTCAGACAGCGACAGACTGACAGTTGTCATAGGCGAGAGAACAGAGTGGAAGGCTCCATTGGCAGGGTAGCTTGACGAGGGAGCGCATGTACTGGGAGGTGAGAGATCCAGAGTGAAGGGGAAAAAGGCTTTCATTTCAGTGTGTGTGTGTGGGGGGGGGGATGCTTTTCTCATACGTCCCATAGGGACCTAGACTCCCTCTGTGGTCTGTTCCATAGTCACTTGAGGTCAGTGCTGCAGACCCATCCTGTCGGACTCGTGTGTGTGAAAGAGTCATAGACATCTTCTCTCTTTACACTTAAATTCTGTAGATGCTCGGCCAAGCTTTCTTCAAAATGTTTGTTTTTTTAAGTCACCAACATTAACTAACATTTTGACTAGCAAGGGGAAAAGCTTCTCAGTAAACTTTACTGAGTACTGTCGACGCTTGCAGGAGAGATGAAATAATGCTCTTTCTTTGATAGTTAACTGAGAGATGAAATAATGCTCTTTTTTTGATAGGTAGTCCTTGTTCCCATGAATGTATTAAAAGGTTTCACTTTTCTCTTGCCTCAGTGTTCCCCTCTCCCATTAAGACCTCGATTTAGACATGTTCTTCATTGTTTACATAATATGTGCATAATTTATGTATTTATAGAGTTGCAATCAGTGGCAAGTGTTCTTTATGTCTATAGGCTAGTTCCTTCTGTCCTGTTAAGTAGAACATATTATATAGAAGAGTTTCCTGAAAAATCACTTTAAAAATCACCTGTACATGAATGTTTTCTTTCACTAAGGAAAGAACGTCTTAGGATGATTTACACTTTGGTTATTAGAAATGAACATGGCTTATAAATTGGACAAAGCTGAATATTTAGTCAACTCTTGACTATGCAGGATTGTCGTTAGGCACACTGGATTGTATAATGCATAATGGCATAATTCTTTCTGCTGTACATGAAAATAACACGTAAGGGTTTTTGATGCAGTGGATTTATCAATACAATAGTGATTTCCTTAGCTGGAAATTTATTATAATATATGTGATGATAGTACATTTGGTGTTTCATCTATCAGCTTGGAATACCTCCACTTTCCACATACACCATCTCAACTGGTACAAATACAAATACTCTTCAAAACTTACCTCATAATTCTACCTTTCTATGAAGTCCTCTTTGGCGCTCCAGGTAAAATCACTTACTTCTTTTCCTTGAATTGCATAGCACTTTGCTTTTTCCTCTGTTGGATCACATTTCATCTTCTTAAATCATTTTATTTACCTCTCTCATCTTTAGACTCTAAGCAACCTGAGGAGAAGGATTAAATATTATTCATCTTCCCAAAACTTGAGAATTCTAAAGAGAGCTCATATTAGGAGCTGAAATGTATTTGCTGAATGTTTGATAGTAATTAACTTTTGCAATCCATATAGGGTTTTAGCATAAACTGTTTTATTTTACTCCTAAAATTATCCTCTGAGGAAGGCACTCATATCACTAGTTGGCAGATAAGGAAGGTGATACTCAGAGTTAAACAAGTTTACCAAATCAATAGTTTGCTCATGGTAGAGATAGGGGTGATGGTAAACCTTTAATAATTGGATCTCAAACAAGTACATATTATATACATTATTACATACATTATTATATTGTATAATACATTACATAGAGTGCATTTAAAGAATGTGCAACATTTACTTGACTAATAATAATAATATGTAAAGTTCTTTATCTAAATTTTACTCAGTTTACTGCTGACAGAATCTTTTTGTTGACTTTGTTAGGACTTGGTTCTGTAGTTCTGAAATGAATGCTGGATGATGTTTTTATTTACTTTGAGTAGTAATAGGAAAGTGAAGCAAGGAAGCTAGTATTGGAATTTCACTCCATTAGTGATGTTCTGTGAGGTTCGCAACCTCAGAAACCTCTGGGGTGAAATTCAGAACTGGCCCCCATATGCAGAAAGGAGGAGAGACCGAAGAAATAGACAGGCCACTCCAGATTGGTAGGTGGCAGGTTTCATAAGCAAGGTAACTTACATTTGAAGTTGCTACAAGATGAGTAGGTTGTTGCCCTGCTTTCTAGAATCTTAAAAATTTAAACAGAGTTCTTCACCGGGTTCACTCATGTATATCATCTGGATGGTATGAACACCCCACTGCTTTCTCAATGCTGTGTCCTTGAAATGACTCGTCCACAGTGGGCAAGATGTATATTCCAAGGACGGGGAAGGAGTAAAGAGGCTTGGATAGTCCTGGTCCAACTCGAGGGTCAACTGGCGGTCATGTCCTCTCAATGACCTCCTCTTTCAGCAGATTTCTTTGCTGAGTTGGGTAATCATTTTCACATGCTGGAAAATTTCCTCAATTTTTTTATGTGTTATTGACAGGATAATGACATGACACATTTTAGGCTTAATATGTGTTATTAGAAAACATTCTCCATGGCTTTCTTAACCCTAGATCATCAACAGAACAGTGTTACACCCGTATTTTTAGCATTCTCCAATTTCTTTGGTGTAAATATTCCCACTGTGGCCAGTTTGAGGTACACCATTTTCTAGCATACAGATAAAATAGGCATAAATAACCTCAAAAGCATGGCGAAAGTGAAACAGCAAAATAGGGAGGGATATGTTTTAAATATTTAGTACCTCTGTTTTAATATTATTTACTTAAATTTAAGTTTATATTATTGAATTTTAATAATGGCTCTAAATTAACAACTGGCTCACAAACTCCTGAAAGTGTAACTGACTCTCTGAGCCCCTATAAGCCTACTCCAACATGCCATTGGGTAAAACTGGTAAAAATTGGGTAAAAAGATCTAGTGTTCATTCCACTGAAACCAGCTGTCATTTTTTTCTCTTTCATGTTTTTCTTTTTTTTTTTTTTTTTCTTGCTCCCACCAACTGTTGGAAGTTGGAGGTTATGAAGCAGTAAATAAGAGTGGGTGTTGAGAGGGGAATGGCATGTGGAGAACACATTTGCTGAAAAGAATCTACATGCTAATGACTAAGAGTAACTGTGCAGGTCATTAAAAGATGGCACATTAGCTCCTTCTAAAAGTTAAAGAAACAAGGGAAGGTTTTTGTTATCTCATTCACATTTCCTCCAAACCCTGCTCCAGAGTGAAACATCAGGTTGGAAATAAGAACTGGAGAGAACTCATTTACAGGCTAGTGTATTTGGGTGAGCTTTGCTTTGCAAAAATCTCGGTCCTTCTACTTTGGTCATCTCCTAGCCTTACTCTTTCTCCATGCTTCTACCCCTAAGCAAATTTGTGCATTTGTCCCAGATTTTACATTCCTGTTCTTAATTCTGCCAAATGAATTTAAAGAGAAATTGAGAAGCCTAAATGTACCTCCATAGAGAACTGTGCCAAGTAAATCCTTTCTGAAAAAGCCATTCACCACTGTGTAATGGATTCATCAAGTCACCTAAGAATTTTAAATATATTTTTTGTAGGGATACTTTTATTTTGCTCGTTTTCAAATACTGTGTATTCTATGATCATGTGTGTGTAAGCTGGAAGTAAAAAGGAACACCTGATCATAGGCTTTTAGTAAATTATTTTTAGTTGATACATTTTAAGAAGTCCTAATTTCATTTTTTTTTTAAGTCTAAAATTGACTCCACATGCCTCAGAGCCATCTTCTTATAATGGCCCCACTGAAGTGTTGGACTTACTAGGTTGGCAGAGATTGTTCCCACAGAGCTTGAGATATTTACCTCAAAGCAGAGAAGAGACTTAAAGATACATTCAACAGAATTTTTGTCCCTGGATGTTGTATTGCCAAAGGAGATTCATTGTTCCTTATGTCACTTTATGGAAGGGTGACAGCCATATGCCTTTTAGGCCTAATAATTAGTGGAACAAAATTCAAAACTTTCACTTTACAGATCTGTGGTAACAGAACCTTCAGAAGATTTATAGAAAACACACAACTTTGAGCACATTCATAGGCTCTATGTTTTTATTTTAGAGAACATCCTCTCAATTAAAGAAAACTAGTACTGTTTTTTTTTTGTTTTTTTTTTTTTTTCCCCCTCACAGTGAAAACCCAGGTAACTTTCTCTCCCTATCACATTCAAGCTATCTTGTCACCACCTCTGACCCAGGAATGCTGAGGTAAAATGTATTGAGAGGAGTCTGAATGATGATGGTGTTCTTGTGGTAACATGTTTTGAACTGAGTTTTGTGAAATGTAGCACTCATCCGGCCTACATATTTGGCAGTAGATGGAGAGATTTATTTATTTTGCTGTGTAGATATACTGATACTTTTGCTTTAATATGTTTTTCATTTTATCAACTCTTTCTTTTCTCCTGTGAAATCTAATTCTTAATCATTTAGTTTCCATTCCTCTTCTGTATTGAAAAACTCTGGTTCATTTTATGAAATTGAGGAAAGGTTAAGGAAATAAAATTATGCCTAATAATGAGACTGGTGTTATAAGGTGGTTGCTGTTGAAATCCTTAAAATATTCTGCATTAGCAATTTTTTTTTTTTTTACAAATCCAGATCCATATATAGCTCTCTTGTTATCATAAGTATACATTCAGAGTATTGAATTTCCTTGGGAAATATTCTATACTTATGGTCTTGTTATAGGCTGACTTGTATCCCCCCACCCCCCGCTCTCAATTTTTATTTTGTAGTCTTCACCTCTGGTGATAAATGTGATCTTATTTGGAAAAAGGGTGATTGCACATGTAATTAGTTAGATGAGGTCATATTGGAGTAGGGTGAGCCCCAAATCCATATGAATAGTGTCCTTATATAAAGAGGAAAGTTGGACAGAGGTATGCACGCAGGAAAATGCCATATGATGAGGAAGGCAGAGGTTAAGGTGATGGTTCTACAAGCCAAAGTTTGCTGGAGAACCACCAGAAGCTAGGACAGAAGCATGGAACAGATTCTGTCTCCTGGCCCTCAGAAGGAAACAACCTTGCCAAAACGTCGATATTAGTCTAGCCTCCAGATATCTAGCCTCCAGAACCATGAGACCATACAATTTCTGGGAGTTAAGCCAACTCAGTTAGTGCTGTTGTATTATGATAGCCCTAGCCAACAATACTGATCTTTTATTTTTATTTTTTTATTTTCTTAGGACACTAATCACATATTTCTTTGTGTTCATCTCTTTGGTATGTGCTGATTCTTTTTTTTTTTTTTTTTAAGATTTTTATTTATTTAACAGAGAGAAACACAGCCAGAGAGGGAACACAAGCAGGGGGAGTGAAAGAGGGAGAAGCAGGCTTCCCGCTGAGCAGGGAGCCCGATGTGGGGCTCGATCCCGGGTCTCCTGGATCATGACCTGAGCCACCCAGGCACCCCGTGCTGATTCTTTTACCGGACTTTAAGTGGACAAAGAGTAAAGACTTTGATTTACTCATAGGATCTTCCACTCTACCCTACAAAGGGTAAGCACTCAGTAAATATTTGGAGGATAAATTAACTCATAGATGAATACTAAACTTTATTGAATTTTTTAATGTGCCAGACATTGTTCTAGGTACTTTATATCTATGAAATCATATCATTCTAGAGATTGAGAAATTAAGGCAAAGTTTGAGTAACATGCCCAGAACCGTACAGCTGGAACCAGTGCTGAGATTCGAGTCTGCGCTCTCTTTACTTTGTTCTATGCTTCCCGGACCTGAAATAATCAACAAATATTCATAGAGCCCCTAAGCAAGGGGCATACCAGTGTGAATTATATCTGAGGACTGAAGAGCTGTTAGTAAATATGTAAACAAAGATTAAGTGATCACAGATGTTTTTAAGTGTCATTAAGTGTGCTTCGTAGATGGGGTGGTCAGGACGGACTTCCCAGAATTTTGAAGCTGAGTCTGAAAGAATGACAAGGAGTTAGTCGTGCAAAGAGAGGGGAACCATTCTCAGCAGAGGAAACCAAATGGGCAGAATCGCCAGTTTTGAAAGTGCTTGGTATGTTCCTAGGTGTATGGGAGTCCTGTCTGGCTGGGGTGCAGGAGGAGAGAGTGTATGCTATGAGATGGCATTGGCCGAATGCTTTGACACCTGACTTTGTTTAGGAGCAATGTGGATCCACGGAGCACTGTATTTTATTTTTTTTCAAAGGGCTTTTTTTTTTTTTTTTTTTTTTTTTTTGTCAGCGAGAGAGAGCGAGCTTGCGAGCAGAGGTAGCAGCAGACATAGAGAGAAGCAGGCTCTCTGCTTGGCAGAGAGCCTGATGTGGGATTTGATCCCAGGACTCTGGGATCATGACCCAAGCCAAAAGCAGCCGCTTAACCATCTGAGCCACCCAGGTGTCCCCATTGGAGCATTTTAAATAGAATCATGCCATCATCTGACTTACATTTCGAAATACTCTCACTGCTGAGTAGAGAACAGATCAGAGGGAAACCAGAGGAAATGGGAGACAGAACGCTCTTCTGTTATTCTGAGCAAGAGATAATGGGAGTCAGGCACATGTCATAACAGAACAGATGGGGAGAGGATGGACTTGAGACATGATTTAGGAGGTAGGAAGCCTAGAACTTGCTGATCTACATATCTTGTATAACAGAATATAACTGGTGCTTTTTACTGAAAGTGTAAGAATTGGGTGTCATGGGGGTGGAGGGAACAGGAATGTTTGTCTGCAGGCATAAAGGTTCTGTTTGAGACACTTGAAGATTCTGATACCTAAGGCCAGGTAACTGTAAGGTTTATGAGCTCGGAACTCAAGGGTAAGACTGGACAGAATATTTAGAATTGAGGCTCATGAGCAATATTGGATTTAAAGCCTTGGATGAGATCAGTCAAGAGAGAGAGCATAAGGATAGATGAGAACCAGAAACAGGACTCAAAGTTTTAAAACTGAAAAATGGAAATGGCAAAGTGCACCAACATGGAAATATTTATATATATTTATCTTACTTTATTCTTCATAAAATGTTAAGTGCTATTGATTTTTTTAGGAATTTTCCCCAATTTTAATCAAATCATTTTTATTCTGCTCACTTCCATGTTGGTTTTTGTTTTGTCTAATTTGTTTGTTTGTTTTGTTTTGTTTTGTTTTCCCCTACAAGGGTTATCCTTATCATAAGATTGTGAGAAATAAATTACTTTCTATCCCCAGAACTTCATTACTACTTTCTATTTTAAAAAACAACAATAACAACAACAACAACAACTATTACTTTGTTCATCTTTTCCACCATTTTAACACAAATTCACAATGTATATTTTGGGTTATCTAGGAAAAATTCAAATAATTATCCTGATCATAAGGAAGAATTTCAAATATTTTCAATATAAGAAATTTTGACTTAGTATTACTTGAGATTTGGGTACTAAAGACAAAATGCACATTAATAAAAACTTTGCAGAGTTTCTTTGAAAGAGTTTCCATGCTTAAGCAGAAAAAAACCAGATCTATATATTTATATTCATGCCGGGGGCCAGCCCCAGAAACTGTCAGGACCAAAAGGTGGGGACAGCGTCAGCAATTCCGAATGAGGAGACCAGACTCAGAAGAGTGGTGTGGGGATCTCCTGAAAACCTTGTTCTCAGGGCTCTTTATTTATAGCACGTTCTGGCTAAAGTCTAATCTAAGAAACAATCAATTACAAAGACAGATCTTAACTTTACTGATATGAATCAGGTGTTTTGCTCAGGTGGGGCTTATCAATCATTATCCTATCAGGACTTTCTGCCTCCCCTAAATGCAGGGAGGTGAGCGTGTGGTCATGTGGTTATGAGATTTCTTTTATTTGAACTAAGCTAGTTACAATGCAGCTACCATAGTACTATGATTGTTTTTCTCATTATCTCTATTAATTATCATGTCTTAAAAGAGCAGGGTGAAACTTGAGGCTTGACGTAAACAAGTTAAAAGTAGGAGCAGAGGAAGGTTTAAAATAGTTGTAGGTAGAAAGAGAAAAGTGTTTTTCAGAACTAATCAGGTGAAAAGGGAGAACAAAGAAAGCAAAGCTGCATGGCATCGATGACCATGACTCTGCCTAAGTCCCTCACTTTGAGGGAGGGTCATGGCCTTCCTTGCCTTGCAGAGGGAACCCATATGAATGACCGTGCTTCTGGTCTGTGGCATATTTGGACTGTTTTCTTAAGCATTTGTTTTTTTTAGGGTGAAGTATGTTTTGCTTAAAATATCAGGATTCCACTGTTACTTAGTAACAATGACTTATTAAAGATAAAAACAAAAACCAGAACGGGAAACACAAAATTAGAGGACTTTTAAAACAAGATGACAAACAAGTAGAAGAATGTCCCTTCCTTTCTCCCAAGGTCCCAGTGTCCAAATGAAACAATAATAATGCTAGGAGGAAAAAAAAAATAGAGCCAACAGATGACCAGCACAATTGGAGTCCAGGAAGATAAGAAGCAGAGTGTATTTGAGAGAGCAGAGCTTTAATCTAAGGTTGTGTGCTTTGTACACTGTGTTGAGCTGTGTTCTGCTTGCTACAAGTGGAGCCCTGACATAGGACTGCAGAACTGGGTGCCTTTTACTTTGGCATTTTTTAGAGTTCACTGCCTAATGTCATGTGGAGGTGATATGTAATTGGAGAATAAATATATTAATTGTTTCAAAAGGAAAGCTGGTTAATGGGTAAGTTAGGACTTGAGACAACAATGAGAAGATGAAAAAAGGCAACGCAAATGATTATTTTTAATTGCTTATTTTGATTATTTTTAATTACTTATCTTGATTTTTCCTATAGTACTTCTTATGTTACACTTGAAGGTAATTTTAACATTAAAAGGCGAGATTTTCAAACATCATTTTGGAGGTGTTCTGAATGTCAATTTGAGGGAGACTATTTGGCAAAATAGTTCTTTCTTAGGTGCATCAAAAATTCATGCTTTCTAATCCCCATTAACACTAATTGGTATTAATGTGTGTGAATCTTCATGCATTTACAACAGAATACAACGTTAGACTAAAAGATAACACTTTATCAATGATTAGTATTCACAGTGCCAGTTAAACGGTAGTCAAGCAAATGACACATCATACAAACTCATTTACATTTTTAATTTGCTACATTTTGCAAACATACTAAAATAAAATTGGGCACAGGCCCTAAATCCCTTTGATAGAACATTTTTATCTTATGGTTTAGGCAGAGAATTGGAGAACAGATATTTTAAGATGGGCATAAACAATTCTTGTGAAAGCATTGCATCTTACTCAATGCCATAGGAAAGGTGAAACTTTTAAATGACTAGATTGTTGTTGTGTTTGCTGCTGGTGAGAGAATCCCCCATTCCTTGATTTGGAGGAAAAGCATCTGTCTATTGAAAAAGAGATATAAGGGTTAAGGCCAGTGGGCAATAGGGGTCAGGAAGCAGGGCAAGATCATGGCAGTGTTAATGATCTTGTTCTTTTTTTTCCCCTAGGTTTTTTTTTTTTTTTTTTTTTGTATAGAGGACTGTTCTTTAGAATGGTTTTCCTGATTAATTGTATTTCAGAATTATAAAGTAGAATTAAGTGTTTGAGTTTCTTCTCTCCACTACCTTCGCAGGTACTTCCATTATGAATGTTTTCCTATGGAAACCCAGTAAACCCAGTTCCTTTATTAACAAGAGGTATTGGAATAGGATTTTTGCTATCAGCTTCTCATAAGAGATATGAGGTCAGTGGATGTGTTGATAAGTTCTTAATCTATTTCTGATGGTTTCTCTTGATTCCAGTAATTAGAGACATGGCTATACTTTGCTATTGATTAATATGTAGTATAATAAATGCTTGCATGTGGGAAGCCCTAGGCGATAGAGGTTGACTGGTTAAAGTGGTTAATTAAGCTACAAAGAAGAATGCTCTACACTCAGGTTATGTTTCCTGTGCTGATAACTAGCTGTAACTGATCATAATTAAGATAATGGGAAATACAAAATCCTAGTTAATGGCAACTCTTTATCAATTTGTATTTAAAATATAAATTCATGATGAGGGAACTCTTGCAAGTGATAGTTTATGAAAGGTAATGCATCTTAGATTTGTCGGGTGCTCATTAAATTATCTAAAACTGTCTTGAGCACCATGGCAGAACTATGCATGACTCTTCAACACTGAAGATTCTCCTGCTGATTCTTAAATGTCTCTAAGAATGAAAATTTTTACCATTAACAAAGTCATCCTTGTTTTTTTCCTTACATATTTTGTTTATTTATTTGACAGAGACTGAACACGAGCAGAGAGGAGGGGCAGAAAGGGAGAAGCAGGCTCACCGCTGAGCAGGGAGTCCGAAGTGGGACTTGATCTCAGGACCCTGAGATCACAACCTGAGCCGTAGGCAGATGCTTAACTGACTGAGCCACCCAGGCGCCCCTTTGTTTAAATTGACTTTCTTGTGCTTTGATTTCTAACTTCTCTTCTATACACACATGCCTTTTATGTAGATGAGGAATTGTGGAGGAGGCAGTGAGGTCCTGGAGCTGGCTTGTACCAGCTGGGCAGAGTTCGCTATTATATTTCTAGAAATTCTGCCAGCCAGTTGTTAAACTCAGCCTTTATTAAAAATTAATTGTATACATTTTAAGTTAAATTAAATTAAAAACTCAACCCTTCCTGATTACTACATCATGCCGTGAACTGTGCTATCCATTGTGTCTGTATGATAGAACATTCTATCGAGCCAGGGTGCTGCTGAGCTTCTCTTTCCAACTCTACGTCTATTGAGATCATATTGATAGTTCAAAATCTATTATGATGGAAGTATTTGCATCAAGAAAATACACAAACACAACAACTCAGTTCCTCCCGCCACCCCTCAGAAGCAGATATTAAACATTTACCAGCATGCTACCGGGCAGGGACTTTCCTCGGAAGAAAGCCAATTTTCTTCTACAAGGAGGGTCTGATTTATAAGCCCTTAATGTAACTAATTAATGCATGAATAGAAAGTGTATTTCCTAACCTAAATGTTTTATTTATTGCTTTGAGTGCATCTGTAAAATTGTTTAAATGTAATGGAGGATTTTTATTTTCAGAATTTCCAGTATGAACCGCTTTCATACAATAGCTTTCAGACCTCCCTGTACATTGTAGTTGGTGATGGATTTGTGACTATAGGCTCCAGAATGATAACGATTCCTAAACTTCACTTCTAGGTGACCGACTACGCTCTAGAACCCCTCACTACAAGAGAAAGCCATTTCTGCCTCATGCATGTTAATCGACTCCCTTGAGTGCTGGAGGGCTTCCTCCAGTGCCCAGCTTTGCCACCTGGCTCTGTGATTGGTTCTAATTAGCTCCTTCCACAGGGATGCCAACTAATCAATGGCAAAAAGATCAAAATACCTTCTTGCATGATGTCTGGTTCTTCCAGGCTTGGGATGGGCTTCAGTTTTCTGTTGTCCCCACATTGAAAATCCTCAATCGTCATTCCCGAAGGAGGCTCTCAGAAGGTGACTTACTTGAAAACACACTAAAAGGTATTATTTATTATTTATTTTATTTTTTTTTACTAAAAGCTATTTTTAAAAAAGTAAGCATTGTCACAAATTGAAACAAAATCCTGTTGCACCTTAGTTGCCTTGTTTTATTCTTTTAACATCTCTGTAGGCAGATAATTAATATAGTCCCATTTCCAGATGAGCAAATTGAAGCATGGAGAAATGAAGGGGTATATGAAATTGTTAAGATATGGCTTAAGCCATCAGAAATGCAGAAATGTGGGTAACAAAATTCTACACGTTTTACCTTATGACTGGGTTAAAAGAGTCTTTTTTTGTGGGCTTAGGCCAAACTCATTGGAAAGACTAGTTAAGCAAGCAATTTCTTTACATAAAAGCTAATTTTTAAAATGTGATCCAGGTGATTTAAGTAATAAGAAGAGACCCTGTAACTCTTTGAAACAGCTTTAATATCCCTTCTGCTTCTGTTAGGAGAAGCTAGCCTCCTCATGATTGGTTACTATATTTGGCCTCCTCCGGAGGCACCCCATTTTATCCTAAAACAAAAGAATGAAATGCAAGTGTTCTGCAGACCAGACATTCTACAATTTTTGCATGCTCTATTTTCTTCAACAGATAAATCGCTTCTGAAGTGCTTTCGCTGTCCAGATAGAACTTTCTTATACCGTCTACTCACAAACATCCTTTCTCTCCGTGAGAGTTTAAGAGTTTTTTTCTCTTTGATGGGAAATGTCTTCTTGGCCTTGGAGAGTATGACTATCAGAGATGTGAGTGTTACAGTAACACCATTGACTGAGAGTCTTAAATACAGGGCCAATTAGAAAATCATTAGATGAAGCCTCTGAGCAATTAGGAAACCTGCAAAGATCCTCTAACAGTGTTTTCATCTGAACAGAGAGCTGTGGTTGGAAATACAGATGGAGTCGTCCTCAGGGATCTGCCTTCATACACATTGTTCTGTTGGAGCATTTCACAAGTAGGAGACTTAACGTTTTGTAACATTTCACGGACTACACCACACAGAGGAGCATTGGTCATCTATTATTAATATGTTTGTTTGACTAGTCCTAAGTATCTGTATACATACTGTTTAACTTCTTCTCCACTGATTATATTTTTATTGGAGGGCAGAGGTTTGGGGGAGTTTAAGATATAAGTAGTAGCTTGATTTTCTTTTAAGATAATACAAAGTGGGGTGCCTGGGTGGCTCAGTCATTAAGCATCTGCCTTCGGCTCGAGTCATCGTTCCGGAGTCCTGGGATCCGGTGTCAGGATCGAGTCCTGGGATAGAGGCCTACATTGAGCCCTGCATCGAGCCCACATCGGATTCCCTGCTTGGTGGCAAGCCTGCTTCTCCCTCTCTCACTCCCCCTGCTTGTGTTCCCTCTCTTGCTGTGATTCTCTGTCAAATAAATAAAATCTTAAAAAAATAAAAGACAATACAAAGTACAGGATACCGATTTTCTTCATATATTTTTTGATGACAAACCTACTTGATAGTTGAAAAAAAATGAATGGAGTCTAAGTCAAGGTGTTTGTTTTTGTCCTATTATATTGAGGAAATAATATGATTTTCCTATTTTAGAGAACCGTATCAAAACTGATGAGATAATTACTTTTAAACATTTTCAGACATCTGAGCTTTATTATATTTTTAGTCATTATAAAATTTGATTTCATTTTGAAATGTTGATTAATGGCCATTCTACCAAGGAAATGCTTAAAATGCCCATGGGGAATGGTAGTTAAAGCTCTTTTATAAAAAGAAATGCACTTCTTTGGTCATTCTGTATTTTGCATTATACTTAATTAAGAGGTAATCCGAAATTTAGATTTGGGTCAAGCAACACCTGCAATGCCTCTGTGCAAAGCGAAAGGAGAAGCAGTGGAGAACTTTTATCCCACAGGCATCAGATTTATGTTAATGGATGGTTAGCTGCTGTATAGCCATGATTTTCTCCAAGGTGCTCTGGAGCACTGGAGGTTGACCTCATAGGGTCAGTCACAACTAGATGGGGGGATTAATGCTGTAAGAACAACATTTAATGTGCTATAGTGTACCCCAAGGTAGCAGCAGAGTCAGATGACATTAGAAACAGGTTGTCTAGATTGAACTAAACGTGAATTAAAAGATAGTGCAGTAAGTCATGGCAAATTTTATCAGCTTTATCTATGTAAGCCAAAGGAATAAAATCATTGAACATTTCTGGGAGTTTCTGATAATCAGACTTATTTTCTTCTATTACATTCATGCATGGGGAAATGATGTTTTTGGTGGAACTAAACTACTTATTCATGTATAAAGTACATTATATGCAATGAGAACAATTTGCAAGAAAGTCCTAGAGATAAAGATGGTAACAGTAATAAACTATAAACAAAAGATGAATGAGCATCGAATATTGGAATGCATAAATACAAACATGGTATGTAGCCACCCACTCTTGTGGCATTTATTAGATATATTTAAAGATAACAATGTGATAGTTTCATGTTTTCATAGTGAAGTATTTTAAGAACTGTATAGTCAATTTTAAAGGGAATGCTAATTTAGAAACAGTTCAGAAGGAAAAACGAAGGAATTCAGATTATTTAGCTTAGTTGTGGATTGTTAGTATAACAAGATACTGTCTGAGAACATTGAAAGGAAAATATCCACCCCCCCACACTCCCCACTCCACTGAACTTCCCCTCCTCCGCCCTGTTTTCTGCATCCATCCCTGGACTCACTGTCCTACTGTGCATATTCTGACCCACACTAATTACTGAGCCAATGTTGATAGAGTCGGAGTACGTATGTCATCTTCAGCTCTTTTACTGGTTGCCAATAAGACATTAACTCATACACTTCAGTATCTTTTTTTCTTAGAAGGAATGAAAGACAACGATATAGCAAGATGCCTTGTCCATCAAAAATGACTTTTCCAAAGGCAGCCCATGTTGCTCCTTACCCACTTGGTTCCTGAGCTTTCTTGGTGGTTCCCAGGTCTGACAACTGATCCCACCCTATATTATTGGCCTGGGCCTGTCGATGTAATAAGATGCAATAACTTAGCACCATATTTAGTTACATCCTTGGCCTGTGCTTTCTGCATCAGTCTCTGACCACCATGAAAGATGTAGACGTGGAAGTTCATATATCAATTGTCATTACAGACCACCCTCACTCTGCATATCCCAGCTGCAGCTTGATCTGTTCAGCTATGCATTGTGATGATAAAATTGCAACATAATAGTGTCTTGTGCCACTGCTTCTGTGACAGCGGCTGCTGGTGTCACCCCATGAATTCTCGCCTCAGTTGTATTTTTGTGGATGTGACACTCTTATGGAGACTTTCAGAGGCTACCTGGAACAGTGTTTTATGATCTGGTCTTTCCACCCATATGGCTGAGAGAGGAGCCATGTGACATTTTTCCAGCACAGTCACTTCCTTGACAAAAGAGAAAAGTGACAACAGAAACTCCTACCTTATGGCAGCACATGGCAGATAAAAACAGGTGCATAAAAGGTACCATTACAGAAAATGAGTTTGGTGTTAATTTAGGTGTGTAAGTGATCAATTCTTAACTGTCTACTTCTTGAGTCATTGTTTAAAATGACTACTGGGACTTGTTTCTTTCTACTACATTTACTATAGATGTGTGTGTGCGTGTGCGTATTGTGTATATAAAGCCATAGCAGTGACTGCTCTATGATTACTGTCTTCTGCAAAATGGCAGGCATGATCAAATTCTGTAAAGTCTTTTGTCTGAACAACATGTGTTGTGAAGCTGTGGAAGGAGATTTTGTAAAATAGCTCTAGGAAGATTTGAAGAATAGAGTAGATTGGGGCTACTTATATCTAAAAGGACAGACACAGCTTATATTAGTCTGCTCCCTCAATTGTGATAGGTGTATATATCAAGTACACTCGTGTATATGTATGAGGACATTTATTATAGGAATTGGTTTATGTGCTAATGGAGGCTGAGAAGTCCCACCATCTGCCATCTGCAAACTGGAGGACCAGGAAACCCGGTGGTATAATTTGGTCTTTGGAACCACAAGGACTGAAACCCAAAGGCAGGAGAAGATAGATAGATGTTCCAATGCAAAGAGAGCAAATTCTCCCATCTGCCCATTTCCTTTTTTTGCCCTCAATAGACTTGCTAAATGCTCACCAGCATTCCTGAGGTTGACTTACTTTACTGATTGAAATGTTCATCTTTTCCCAAAGATACTCTCATGGGCACCACTAGAAATAATGTGGATCCCCTCCCCCCCAATTTTGTTGAGAAATAATTGATACACATCACTGTGTAAGTTTAAGGCATACCACACCATGGTTTGATTCACATATATTGTGAAATGGTTATCATAGTAGGTTCAGCTAACATCCATCCTATCATACAGATACAATCAAAAGAGAAAAAAATGAAAAGAGAAAAACTAAAAAAATTCCTTGTGATTAGAACTCTTAGAATATACTCTCATAACAATTTTCTTAGATATCATACAGCAGGGTTAGCTGAAATCATCATGCTGTACCTTGCATTTCTAGTACTTACTTAAAACTGGAAATTTGTACCTTTTGGCCCACTTCCTCCAATCCCCACTCTAGCCCCCCCCACTCCCCCCCCAATGACTGATTACTTTTTCTAGGGGACTTTTTTTTTTTAAAGATTCCACACGTAAGTGAGATCATACAGTAGTCTATGTCTGACTGACCTTACTTAGCATAATGCCTTCAAGGTCTATCCATGTTACAACATGTAGAATTTCCTCATTTTTTTGTGAAATAATATTCATACATAACAACTTCTTTATCCATTCATCCACCAGTCAACATTTAGGTTGTTTCTATGCCTTAGTTACTGTGAATATGCTGCTATGAACATTGGGGTGCAGATGTCTTTTCCAGTTAGTGTTTTCATTTCATTTTCAGAAGTGGAATTGCTGGATCACATGGGAGTTTTGTTTTTTTTTAACTTTTTGGGATCCTCCAAACTGTTTTCTATAGTGGCTGTGCCAATTTACAATCCCTCCAATAGTGCACAAGAGCTCCCTTTCTCCACATCTATGCCAGCATCGGTTACCTCATATTTTTGCTGATGATCATTCTAACAGGTGTGAGATGATATTTCATTGTGATTTTAATTTGCATTTCCCTGAGGACTAGTGATGTTGAGCATTGTTTATGTACTTTGGCCTTTTTCCTATATTGTCTTTGGAGACATGTGTCCTTTGCCCATTTTCTGTTGGATTATTTGAGTTATTTGTTTGTTTTTTGTGGTTTTTTTTTTTTTTGCTCTGAGTTGTATATATACAACTTTATGTATTTTGGATATTAATACCTTATCAGTTGTATGATTTGCAGATATTTTTTTCACATTCCATTGGTTGTCTTTTCACTTTGCTAATGATTTGGGGGGGCGGTATATAGAAGCTTTTTAGTTCGATCACTCTCATTTATTTATCTTTTCTTTTGTTGCATGTGCTTTAGTGTCCTATTTCCAAAATTATTACCAAGACTCGTAGGAGGAACTTTATTTCTGTGTTTTTTTTCTAGGAGTTTCATGGTTTCAGGTATTATATTTAGGTCTTTAATCCATTTTGAGTTAATTTTTGTGAGTGGCATAAGATGGGACCTAGTTTCATTTTTTTATATGTGAATATCCAATTACTGAAGAGGCTCTCTTTTCTCCATTATTTTGGCTCCCTTGTCAAATTTAGTTGACAATATATACTTGGGTTTATTTCTGTGCTCTTAATTCTGTTCCATTGATCTGGTTGTTTTCATGCTAGTACCATACTGTTTGGATGAGTGTACCTTTATAGTATAACATGAAATCAGAAAACGATGCCTCTGGCTTTTTTTTTTTTTTTCCTTAGGATTTCTTTGGGTATTCAGGGTCTTTTGTGGTTCCATATAAATTTTAGGAGTTTTTTTTTCTACTTCTGTAAAAAAAATGCTCTTAGAATCCTGGTAGGAATTGCATTGAACCTATTGATGACTTGGTAGTATTAACTTTTTAACAATATCAATTCTTTCAATCCATGAACACAAGATACCTTTCCATTTTATTGTGCCTTTTTCAGTTTCTTTCATCAGTTTTTTTTTTCAGAATACAGGTTTTGAACCTCCTTTATTAAATTTATTCTCAAGTATTTTATTGTTTTTGATTGTAAATGAGGTTTACTATTGTAAATGAGATTGATTTCTTCATTTCTTTTTTGGACAATTTATTGCTAGTGTATAAAAATACTACTGATTTTTATATGTTAATTTTGTATCTTGCAGCTTTACTGAGTTAATTATTAGATCTAATAGTTCTTTCATTGAATCTTTGGGATTTTCTCTCTATAAAATCACATAAACTGCAAATAGAGATAATTTTACTTCTCCCTTTGTGATAAAATGTGATAAAATGATATCTTATTTCTTTTTCTTGCCTAATGGCTCTAGCTAGGACTTCCAGTACTATATTGAATAGGAGTGGTGAGAATGGGAAACCTTTTTTTGTTTCTGATCTGAAATGGAAAGCTTTTAACTTTTTACCATTAAGAATGGCATTAGTGTGGGCTTGTCACGTATAGGCTTTATTATGTTAAGATCTATTCCTTCTTGGACTAATTTGTTAAAAGTTTTTATCATAAATGAATGTTGTTGAATTTTGTCAAATGCATTTTCTGCATCTATTGAAATGATCATTGGATTCTTTGCCTTCATTCTGTTGATGTGATTTATCACTGATATATTTGCACGTTTTGAAACGTCCTTGCATCTTAGGGATAAATCCAGTTTGATCAGGTGACTGAACCTTTTAATGTGCTGCTGAATTTCTTTGCTAGTATTCTATTCAGAATGTTTGCATCTGTATTCATCTGGAATATTAGCCTGTAGAGAAATAATGTGTTTTTTGTTTGTTTTGTATTGTTTTGTTTTGTTTTTTTAAAGATTTTATTTATTGGACAGAGAGAAACACAGCCAGAGAGGGAACACAAGCAGGGGGAGTGAGAGAGGGAGAAGCAGGCTTCCCGCCGAGCAGGGAGCCCGATGTGGGACTCGATCCCGGGTCTCCAGGATCATGACCTGAGCCGAAGGCAGTCGCTTAACCAACTGAGCCACCCAGGCGCCCCGAGAAATAATGTTTTATCAATTATCCAGGCATTCCGTAGCTCCCCCACGTTGAGACATAAAAATTACCATCATATAGCCATTCTTGAGGCAGAAAGATAAAACAAGAATCTTTTGGTAAATGTTTATAGGCATTTAAGAGGTACATTCCACTTGGAAAAGCAAACATTTTTGATGTTTGTTTATTTTTAAAATTGTAAATTTTAATTATGTGATTTCACTTGAATATGATATAAAGCATATTTTATATTTTAATGATATCATTGAGTCAGTTCCCTTTTTTATTAACACTTAAATTTTACACTCTAAATTAGAGTCTCTGGGAAGATCTACATTGGTGAAACTTCTTTGCTTGCATTTTTTTTCAGTACACGTTTGCAGTCTGTGACATCAAAACTGTAATTAGGTGGCTTTAGATTTGGAGGCATAAGGAAATTTGAAACAATTCCAAACTTTTAATATTGCATACTGCCTTCCCAGTCAGTTTGGCTTAAGATTTTAAGTATCTGGAAGTCTGTGGATTCAAGTATGCAGTATAATTCTTGCATTATCATATATGACCACAGTGAAAATTAACAACACCCTGGGGACATATTTCTCAGGATATTTCATGCCCTACAAAACTGATCTAAACTGAGTTCTCCTTTACTTCAAAAGGAGCTTGTTCTTTCTTTCCCTCTCTCCTCCTTCTCTTCTTCATCCGTTCTTCTTTCTCTTTGTCCTTTTTTCTGCCTTTCCTATATTACATTTGTTTTCTACCTTCTATTTGTGTAGAAAAAAGAGAGTTTGAAAGGTTAATAATATATTTTATAATGTTACATATTATTCCTGGGTGCCAGTTTACTTTTGTATATTATTATTTGCATTTGATATACTTGTAACATTTAAAATTAATTCATTTCTACCAACAAGATTATTTTTGAGGCTTTTTAGAACCTCATCTATGAAATCACAACAGCAAGTGTGATTATATAGATCTGAACCAAATTTCAGAAGCCATTGCATTCATCCATTCTCCCAAACATCTCTTGATTTGTTCGCGACTTTACTCAGGTATAATTACTGAGGGCTACCGATGTGCTCTGCACAGGGTCAGACACTGGCTGAATAGGGAAGACATAGTTTCCCCCTCAGGATTGTGATGTATAATGATAAAACACATTTTAGTTATATTAAATATCTGAAGCACAGAGGATTATAACATGAGTAATTGTTTTATGTCTGAGTGTTTTTGGCCAATGTTTGTAGTAAGATTGTGGCTATTATTAACATAGCCTTAGAAAATGTTTGAAATAATTTTTATTTACTATTTTAAGTACTTAATATGTGACTGTCTATGAGATGAATTAAAAATCAGGGGTGCCTGACTGGCGCAGTCAGAAGAGCCTGCAGCTCTTGATCTTGGCGTTGTGAGTTTGAGCCCCATGTTGGGTCCAGAGATTGCTTAAATAAATAAAACTTTATTAAAAAAATGATCCTTATCCCGAGGAGTTTATAGTCTTGTGACTCGAGACAATTAAGTAAATAATGTCTGCGTAAAGTGCTATGATACAGAACTAAATTCTGGGGCTGTGAGTGGGCATCCAACCCAGGTTAAGAGCAGAGTACTCAGGGAGGCTTCCAGAAGGTATTCATACTGGAACAAGGTGTGCAGGATGATGGCTCAGTATCAACCAATTTGGATAAGATTAACTGATTAATATGGTCATGAGTAAATAATTCATGCACAGTATTATTGTGAACTAAGTAGAAGGTCAAGCCACATGGAACATTAGCAATAATTAAAAGAATTGGAAATATCAATAAGCAATGGCATTTTCTAATACAAAAATAATCCACCATATCTTCTGCACTAGAGGGAATAATAGGTGTGAACATTAAAAAAAATGCTGTTGCACCAATATGTTCCTTCACACATATGCTAAAATGTCCTGAGGGCAGTCTTAGTGCCTCTTGCCTCCTCAGAGGGGCGCGATAAGGGAATCCCAATCAAGAGGCCCTGGACTCCATTCTTGATCTTCTTCTGTAGGACATAAAAGCTATGAACATTTTCAGCAGAGCAGTTAAGATTCTATGTTTTTATAAAATATGTCTAACTAAAACTTTATTTGGGAAAGTGTTTCTACTACTGAAAAGACTCTTAAAGCCACTGGTTAGAAAGTGTTAAGGGGTGATTTATTGAAATCTAGATTATTTATTTTTATTTACCAAAATTAAAAAAAAAAAAACTTCTTCTTCCTTATTAATTACTAGGAAGTTTCCAGATGTAAAAAGTTAATATTTTTCTCTTCACTTGCATACCTTCTCACTAAATGATGGCAAGTTCATTTAGAAATATACACACATATGAAATTAAAATGATTATTTTAAATGCATATTATCAAAACTTCAGACATGTTCAAAGGGGAACATAGCATAAGACAGTTAATCTACACAGTGTGGCTTTTCGGGGACTCTTGAGAATGATAATACATATTCCATTGCAGAAATGATATAGGTTGCCTCCGTCACTGCCGTTGTACAATAATTATATTTAAAGCAAACACTGTTACGACACATTATTTTCAAAAGTGTAGTAACTCTGTTTTCTGAGTTATAATAGATAATAAATAGAACTTTCCTTTTGTGTTCCACAGTTGAGATTTTGGCTTGTGTAGATTATTCAGAACTGTAGCAGTAGAGCAAATGAATCAATTTGATTTTCTTTTTTTTATTTTTTTTAAAGATTTTATTACTTACTTGACAGAGAGAGACAGGGAGAGAGGGAAGAGAAGCAGAGGGAATGGGGGAGGGAGAAGCAGGCTTCCCACTGAGCAGGGAGACCAATGCAGGGCTGGATTCCAGTACCCTGGAACCATGGCCTGAGCCGAAGGCAGACACTTAATGACTGAGCCACCCAGGCGCCCCTCAATTTGATTTTCTTGCACACATTTTTTCCTTACCTGGAACCCATTTGTTTATTTTTTAATAGATTACTAAATCAGTGAGCTCTGGTGAATTTTCAATGGAATTTCAGTGTTTTTAGTTCAAGTATTGGCAGATTGTTATATTTCCCTCATTTGTCACGTTTCTATTGGCAGATAATATGCTACCTTAACATTAGCATATTTTATATTTGAAAATGTTTATCTTCTCTAAATTAGTAATCTGTGCCGACATTCCATATTGTTATCACTTTTTAGTTTATTTTTGTATTATTTGTATGTATTTCCCTCTATTGTAGGGATGGAAGATTTCTGTTCCACTTGTTTTTGTATTCCTCACAGCACCTGCACCCTGACTTACACATAAGAGCTGCTCAATCGATATCTGTTGAATTCTTGATAAATGAGTTATTGTTTCCTGTAACATCAGGATGCTTTTGGTTATGCAGAACAAAACACATAGGTAAAAGTTACTTAAAACAGTGCTATGCAAGTGTGATCCATAGACTGGTATCAACACACAGACTTTATTTCGGATCTGTAAAGAGCTAACTAATTAAGTATTTAGAAACATTCATAGCAATTTGAATTTATCATAACATTTAAGTGTCTGAAGATTATCTTAAGGATTTGTTTTTATTTTACAACTGTTTTTGTCTTCAACTAATTGGAAAAAAAAAAAGCAAACAGCTCCTGTATTGCAGAGGGTTTGAGAAGACACAAATTTCGACACTGAGTATTTCTTAATAGATCTCATATAAGAAATCAGGAGGGAAATAGTTGCTGGGGTTGGCTTCCCAGTTCAGTAATGCTCAAGGTTGGTGTTTCTGGGAATCCCTTTCTTCTACCCTGGTTACTATATGGCTTCAGTGGTTCCAAGTCTCATGTTTTCCCAGGAAAATACTCATCTCAGATAAGAAAGGGATAGATGAAAAAGAGCCTTTCCTCTCTTGTAGCTCTCTTTTTATCTAGAAAGAGAATCTCTTCCAGATTTCTCCCCATGTTTGCTTGATTTGGGTCACCTGTCCTTCCTCAGTCAGTCCCTGCAGATCTCTCAGGGCCCAGTCTAGCATTACCCATCCTCTAGGCAGGCCACCTCACCGCCCGAACAGAGCTGAGGTTCTGTCAGCAAGAAAGACTGGGGAATGGCTCTTCTGCACATTCTCTAAAGACCTAACATTATTGGAAATTGACACAACCACTGAGAATATTTTAGTAAGTAGGGAGGTATAATAATGGCCCCAGTTAATAGAATGCCTGTCATGCTAGGTATTTTATGGGATTCTTTGAATTTTGTACAACTACCTTGTACATAGTCAGTGTTACTCTATCTTACAGACAAGGAAAATGAAACAGAGAGAGGTTAACCGTCTTGCCCAAGGTCACATCCCTGGTAGGTAAAGCAGAGTCGGAAATCCAGCCCCGCATCACAGATGTCTCCACCCAGGTTCTTTCTACTGTGCTACAAAGGCTAGTTTTGTCTGGCGCCATAGGGTGACCAGGTAGTGCACATGACATAAGAAACCTGGAAAGGGCTGACCCAAGACATTGACTTGAGTGAAGCCCTCTTTTATTTATTAATTTTTAAGATTTCATTTAGTTATTCAAGAGATTGAACAAGAGAAAAGGTCAGGGTGTCTGGGTGGCTCAGTCGTTACACAACTGCCTACCGCTCAGGTCATGATCCTGGAGTCCCAGGATTGAGCCCCTCATTGGACTCCCTGATTGGTGGGAAGCCTGCTTCTCCCTCTACCACTCCCCCTGCTTCTGTTCCCTCTCTCGCTGCGTTTTTCCCTGTCAAATAAATAAATAAAATCTTTAAAAAAAAAAAAGAAAGAGGGGGCGGGGCACAAGCAGGGTCAGAGGGAGAGGGAGAAGCAACTCCCCGCTGAGCAGGGGGCTCAACGTGGAATTCGATCCCAGGACCCTGGGATCATGACCTGAGCCAAAGGTGGGCGCTTAACTGACTGAGCCACTCAGACACTCCAAGTGATGCTGTCTTTTAAATAGGTAGTGTGAATTGTCTTAACGTTTGCAGATGCATGCTCTCTGGCACACGGGTCTACACTTTCTTACCTTCAGAGAGAAGTTGCTCTGCTGCTGTCTGAAGAGCACCCTCCCCCATAGAACAGCTGTCACTGTCAGTTGCTGCACCAAGGATCAAGAGGGTTGGGCTTAATATGCGGATAGATGTGTAATCCTGTGATCTAGAAGACCATTGCTTAATAAAACTCTTGTGCATGGTGGATGAGTGTAGCTTGAAACTGTACTAATATGTCAGTACTCTATATCAGCAACACTGTAGTTTACCTAGGCTTTCATGGACTTTCAGAAACAATTTTGAACCCAAAAGCATGCTAAACAACCAGCTTTCAAACACTTCTTTACAACAGAGCTCTTTGGTAAGCTGAAAATTGCTCAGTTTATGGGGTTTTCTCTCAGTCCTATAGTTTTTCATATTCCAATTCCCTAGAAAATTGCTTTTGAGATAAGTTAGATGATATATGTCTGGAGCAGTCCATTTTTGTTTTCCCATTCTACTGCAGATCTGGGCATATGATCCTAATTATTTTGACCATGTTCCTTTCTGCAGGTGATACTGTGTTCTAGGTAAAGCATGCCACATAACAAAGTGTATAGGGCTGTGAGAATAAGCTTTGCAGCATTCATGTTTAATGCCCAAATATGTGGTTTTCATTAACACTGAAGATTTTGGCATTTATCAAGCTATGTGTGTCCACCTTAAGGTATGTTTTTCTTGTCACCACCATTTATTGTCAATTAAGTCAGTTCAGGTCAACAACTTTCACAGTGCATGGCATTTGATGATGATCATTAATGTTGCTGACACTTCCTTTGGATGGAAAACTCTAGCATGTACAGAATGTATAATTGTATCTTCATCAGATTCACCATTTCATGAGAAGTTATAAAAACAACAGTTGGGGTAAAATAAGTCCATCTAGCTTCTAAAAATTTCCTTGTAGTTTAGGCTATGTAAAATAAAAGTAATAATTTATTTTGAAGCACAGCTAATGAAAAAAGTTTAATGAATTGATTTTATTTCAGCTCCTCTGGAAGTCTTCACGTTTTTTCCACTGTTTGGTAACTCAAATATCAAATGTTTACCTTGAAAACATGTTGCAATATTGGTATTGCAAATAATGAGGATGGCTATGTTGAAATTTGGGGTGTCGCATGAAATTATTCTTCTGAAAAGATTAAAAAATGGTATTAAAACATAACTGACATTTTTAGATGCTGTAAGAACATATATAGTTCCCATATATTCCTAGCATTGAACATGAAACATATTTATTCTGTCTCCAAAGTACATACAGGGCTGCTTTAATTTTACTTTAAAATAATACAAAGAGTCAAAGCTTGAAATTATAAATAAGAGTAGATCTATTTCTACCTGGATTGACAAGTTGAATAAATAATATTTACTGTGACCTAAACTTTCAACAGAATAGTTCATGACAGCAAGATAGAGCCACAGATGGGTTGTTGTTTTTTTTATTGCAATAAACTCTGTGACTTGTCTGTTCATACTATTGTCTTTATGCCTGAGATTTGTGGCAGGCCCGGGAATTGGGAGTTTTAGAAAGAAAACTCTACCTGGGACTGACTCAGGGAGAGAATTGAGGCTAGCTTGGTTTTGTTGTCTGTGCCTAAGAGACAAAGTATACAAATAAACCTCAACTCTGGGCTGATAGTTTTAGGAGGTTTGTAGGGTAAAATGAGCTAAGAATTTCAATTAGCCTTTATCAAGCCAGTAACATAATGCTCTTAATGCTGTATTTTCCATGTAGTGAAGAGTATCAAGAGCTGTATTTTAATTCTTTGAGGATGCTAAGGGCTCCATTGGTGTGATAGCATGGGAAAGGATTTAGAATCTTTTACCTTTTTTTTAAATTATGCTTTAGAGGTCATCTACCACAATCCCTTTCTTCGGAGAGTACAGAATTGATTTCTGCTGTCATGTTTCTTCTGAAATTCTGTGGTTTTTCCTCTTTATTCTCCATAACACTTAGCGAAAGTCCTTAAGGATCTGTGGTGAGCCAGGGGCAATCTGCCTCCCCGCTGTGGTTCCAGGCAGGATTTGCTGGGGGGAAGTGTCGCTCTACTTGCGCAGTTCAGCCAAGCAATTCATAAAAAGATGTGGCTAATGATAGAGGAGGTACCTGGTGGTTAAACAATGGGAAAAAGTCTGCCCTCCAGCCAGCCTCAGATGAAGTAGTAGGATCATGGTGTCTTGTGTGTAAGAGGGACTCCGTGAAGTATTTGTTGTACAAGTGAATGAAAGAGGGAGTGAATCGATAGACTTTGGGAGTGGAAGTCGAGCCTAGATTCAGATCAGTCCATATTTTTTTCTTTGGAATTCCAGCAACATTATCACTGCAGCTCGGTTCTAACCCAGGACGGGGTGCACCCTTCTGCTTGGCTAGTGCATTTAGACTTGTGTGAAGACATTTTGGTTATCATGGTGTCTGGAGTGATGGGCTTGTGAGGGCTCTTGGCACTTAGGGGCTATCAGAGGGCCAAGATGTGAATGCCCTTCAGTGCACAGGGAGGCCTGTACAATGAGGAATTCTTGCATCAAATGCTAAACGGCATCCCATTGAGAACTGAGTCTCCATGTGAGTTCTCAGAGAGGAAGCTTAGAGACATAAAAGTCATCACTTTATTAAGTATCCAAATACCTTGTTGGACAGATAGCATTCAGAAAAAGTCCTTCAGTCTTGGTAAGCCATTCAGTCTCTGAATGAAAAGCCATTGTAGCTTAAAAACAGCCATAGACAATACATAAATGAATGGGTGTGGTTTTGTCTCAATTAAGTTTTATTTACAAAAACAGGTGGTGGGGTAGATTTGACTTATGGGAACAGTTTGCCAATCCTTGTTCTGTACTTAAAGAATTATTTGGTTAAAATCCAAATCTAGTTCTTACTTATTTTATCTGTATCGTTCCAACCAGCTGAGAATCTCTTGAATTTTAATTTTTCCAGCTCTGGTTATCCAATAAAAACTTAAGCTCGTTTTCATCGTTTCATTATGTCACCTAATACATACAACTATACTTTTATCTAGTTATTCTCCAAACCAAAACAAAGACACCTTAAACAGAATAAAGCCTAAAAGTGGCTCTGTACCACATAACTAGTTTTTTATTTTAAAATGATTAGTGGTCTGAGTAATAATTGTGTTTTGCTTACTATAATTTAACCATCAATTAATTCATGAAACTACATCAGAGTTCTTTTATGTAGTATGCTTGCTGCTTTTCTTTTCTTTTTTTTTTTTTTAAGATTTTATTTATTTGACAGAGAGAAACATAGCAAGAGAGGGAACACAAGCAGGGGGAGTGAGAGAGGGAGAAGCAGGCTTCCCACTGAAGCAGGGAGCCTGATGTGGGACTCGATCCCGGGTCTCCAGGATTATGACCTGAGCCGAAGGCAGTCGCTTAACCAACTGAGCCACCCAGGCGTCCCTTGCTGCTTTTCTTCATAAGAATCAGTAAGGGATTGTCTATACTGTATTTTCTCCCTGAAATCAAGATGTGTGTCTATGAAAAGTTCTTGCATGCCACTCTATTAATGCCAACAAAATTAATCTTGCTCATATAAAACCAACTTTTAGTAAATCATCTGTTTACTAGTATATCCTTGCAATTTGCCAAGAAGAGATATAAATCTTATCAGTCTGGTTCCTGTACCTGCCCCTTTTAAGATGCTTACCCAAATGTATAACATGATAACACAAATGTCTGACTGTGGTCCTGAGATCAGAGTTGTGGATCCGGTAGTCCCCTGGCTGGGAAGGGAAGAGTTAACAATGGTCCCAGCTCCTTCCTGCCCTTCTCAAGGACATTAAGGCCAAGTGCTGACCTCCACTAGACATCCTGTAAACATTTCAAGGAGATTTAGTCATAAATTATCTAAGAAGTTCGTGTCTAAGGATGTTCTTAGCAGGGTATTCTTTTTCTATTTCAACTACCTATTATAAATAAACCAGGCATTTATGTGGCAAAGGTGCTTCAAGAGTGGTAGTCATAAGAGCGCTTCATCTATATGAGGAATAAAATATCAAAACCAGAAACCCTAAACTTTTTATCCTGAGACAACTTGTGCACACATGCACACACACTCGCACACATGCAGCACTCATCTGTTACTGAGTCCAAACTGCGTCCCATTTGAAAAAAGGAGTTTTTTGGAAGCTGTGATAGATCAGGACTCTTGAGATTACAGGTGTGCCTGTAGTTAGTTATATTGTCAAAGAGAAACAAAGCCTGACATTCAATGGTGAGACCAGATCTTAACTGGTAATAATTATTGTTAGTAGTTAACTGATGTCCACTGTGAATGGAACTCAAGTTCAGTTTACACAGAGGTGATAGGCATTTTATTATTTTTTAATTTGTTTTTAAAGATTTTATTTATTTACTTGAGAGAGAGAGAGCGAGAGAGAGCGAGCGCACAGGGAGTCTGATGTGGGCCTCTATCCCAGTACCCCGAGCTCAGGACCTGAGCCAAAGGCAGATGTTTAACCGACTGAGCCACCCAGGTGCCCTGATAGGGAGCATTTTAAAGAATGAGGGAGTAGGGAGTGGGGGTGGGTAGAGGCTTTGTAAAGTCAGGAAAGTGAAAAATTACAAAAAGCAGGACCTGGGGGTTTGGTCCCTATAAATCCTTAATGGGTTTGCCAGCTGGCACGCATAGAAATCAATCACCACTCCTCCCATGAGACTGGGAGACCCACATCTTCAGGTGTCCCCCAGGAAGAAACAGTAAATACTTTTGTCAACCTTGAGAAGTGGGCGGGCACTTTGAGGATGAGGGTCATCCTAGGGATGTGACCTAGAGCTGTAAGAAACTGTGTTAGTGTTTGTTTAAGGCCTTTGAGGCCACAGTGGGGATGGGTCTATTCAAGAAGCAGGCTCAGAGGAGCCTGGCTCCAGTTTTCCAAGAGAGACTCTTCAGTCAGTACCCTTCACTCATCACTTGTGGGGTTGGGTGCTGTCTAGGATCTCTGATTCCCTGAAGTCTGCTGTGATCATGTAACTCTGAGATTCAGCACTGGTAAAACTCAGTTGGGCCTGAGACTTTCTCTGACAAGTTTTCTCTGCCATTTTCCGCGAGTTGTAAGCCTGCTAATTCAATTGTCACATAGTTACTTCAGTTTCTTCTTTTTAAAACCATATAATCTTGTCTTTTCCAGTTTAAAGACTAGTTTCATTAAGAACTAATAGAGTAAATCTAAGTGCTATGAAACATGGTCAAATATTATTTATGTTAAAGGAGTAGAAGAATCTTTTGTAACTTATATTTGAAATATTATTTAGTATAATTTAGTGAATCATGGTACACATTTTTTTGTAATATGTGATTTTTCTATTATACTTCTATTAGCATAAAATGATTTCTGTGACTATTACCATAATGTGAGCCTTGTAATTATTTTAATGTTGAAATTGAGAAAATATATTGAACAATATTCACTTTTCTGAATTTGAAGCTTACCATTTATTTTGTTGGAATTTTCTATGACTTCTTAGATACTGAAAGAAGAAGAAAAATAACTATTCAAAGCTATAACTTAGCTGGGTTTCAATAGGACCCAATCACTTGGAAATATAGGGGGAAAAAAAATCCAGATTGAAGAGCATGGAAGGTTACTAGTATAAGTCTATTATGTCAGTTCTGATTTTTATTTCTTAAGTTAGTAATTGAGAAGAAGTATTTTAGGGTGGTTACAAAGCTCTACATTGCTAAGCAACATCACTGGATTTAATGAGAGAAAACTAGAAATAAAGCAATTATTATACTTTAGATGACCTCAAGCTCTATTCTAATGACCATTTATAAAAATTAGAGATGATGTGCTGTGCTATATGCATATGCTTCACATTAATTTTGCACTTCCCTACATATTCAGCTTTGTCTATTAAAATTACATGGTTTTTTTTTTTGTTTTTTTGTTTTTTTTGGGTTTTTTTTTTTGGTGAGTGTATTAGGTTGGCATATTTCCTACACTATTCCATAGAGTGGTGAGAAGGGTTAAAATTTAAAAGGCTAGGAATTTATAATTGCTAGCATTCATGCTTAAATTAATGAGAATGACAATTTTCAAAGCTTTCTTCAGTTAGGAATAGTTTTGAGTTGTTTAAGTCAGTCATCACAATAAAATAATTATTTTGACTGTTTTTATTTTATTTTTTGAATATTTTATTTATTTGAGAGAGAGAGAGAGTGCAAGCATGAAGAGGGTGAAGGGAAGCAGATTCCCTGCTAAGTTCAAAGCCTGATGTGAGGTTCAGTCTCATGATCTTGAGATCATGACCTGAGCCAGTCAGACAGTTAACTGACTGAGCCACCCAGATGTCCCTTAGAATTCAACTAATATTTCTACAGTTTATTTTCAATGGTGAATAAATGTATATCTTCTCACTATTTTTCTGAATTTTATTTCTCCTAGTATTCCATACTTTTACCACATAAGATACAATTCTTTTGATCTTTGACTTGTATATTTTTCTTTTGATTTGCATAATTAATTGTTGATGGTAGTTAAATTTTATTGATCACTGAATTTCAGTTTTAACAATGATGTATAGAATGCACTTCTCAAAAAAAAAAAATGCCCCAAACTACTTTTGAAAATCAAGGATAAATACTATTGGATGTAAATTTGTTATTAAAGAATAAGTGTATATCAGCTCAGTTTTTAACAAACCTCCAAAACAGTATTGGATAGAATATTCTACACATAAGATATCTGTTTCTTAGGGTATTTTCTGAACCTGTGTAATTGCTAATTATTAAATGAATAGAAAGAGATTTATATTTTTGAGCATCTGATTTTCTCCAAAATTAAATTTAGACCTGGGCAGGCTTGTGGTGATGTATAGAAGTATAAGTGGCCAAGTGTTCCTGATGATGGCTACATCAGTTATGCAGACTTCTGACCCTTCTGGGCAGTCTGGTGTTACACTCTCCCCTGTGGGCTGTGGGTTGTGGGTGATGACTGACCTCTTTCACTGGAAAGGAAGATGAGTCATTATCCTTTATGTGACATAGCTTGTGTGGTATTAAAATTTATTATCTTCTCTGAAACCATCTACTATATGATAATCTTTAAAGTTGAGATGAAATTTATTTATATAAAGCTATTTCCCCAATTAGAAATCCAAAACAAGGGGATTCAAATCTTTTTTGTTTTATGGAAAGGATTAAGATAAGTTAACATGGGCTTAGGATATGGTCTTGAATAAAATTCACTTTATTTATTTTTTAAATCCTGCTTTAATTACCTGTAGACTTCTGCTTCTGGAAGATGAAGTGACTGATATTGAATTATCTTTTGACATAAACAACTATAACACTGGGCAAAATAGATAAGGCAATGATTTTCAGGTGTCAGACACTAGTCAGTGCAGGACTGTGACCTTGAGAGAAGAGAGACAGTGTAGGGTGCTTTCTGAAGGTGAAACAGGAACCTTCCCAGACAGCAGTAGTCTTGCTGATAGGAGGAGACAGGTACTGGGGGGTCAGGACTAAAATCTATAAAGCATAATGGAGAGAGAGACCATGGAACTAAGGACTTGGTGTGGTTGTGTCTCTAGATACTGGCTATGGACTGGGCCACACAAGCTCAGGGTAAGGCTCGGTGGAGCCCAACACCTAGAGGCTGCTGCAAGGAGCAAGAGATGAACATAGAGTTGATGTCCTGCAGTCAGGGAGCCACTGAATTTCTTGACGAGTACTGTTCAGGCGATTGGTACCACCAAAAGCCATGTTCGGGAGTAAGAGTCATTATTCTAAATAAACTTAAGCAAATAGGGAATAAAAAAAAATAGACCTACTATATAAAACATAAAACCATTCTTGGCGGGATATGGAGATCCTGCCATTAGTGTAACAAATACCGAAGTCCTTTAAAGGAGGACCGTGTAATTCAGACTCCACATGACTTGATTCCATGATGGCCAGAATAAAGAAAGTATATTATATATTCAAAGCACCAGCACAATAAATAAAGAAGTGATCCAGAATTTAGAGGAAGCATAGACAATAGAAACAGGCTTCTGGTTGATTAAAGTATTGGAATGAATGGACAAAGACTTTAAAAGCTCTATTATAATTATGTTCAAGAATATTTAAAGTGGGGCGCCTGGGTGGCTCAGTTGGTTAAGCGACTGCCTTCGGCTCAGGTCATGATCCTGGAGACCTGGGATCAAGTTCCACATCAGGCTTCCTGCTTGGCGGGAGGTCTGCTTCTCCCTCTCTCACTCCCCCTGCTTGCCTCCCCTCTCTGGCTGTGTTTCTCTCTGTCAAATAAATAGAAAGGATAAATATCCAACTTTTGTAGCAATATGGACTTGACTGGAAGAGATTATGCTGAGTGAAATAAGCCAAGTAGAGAAAATCAAGTATCACATGGTTTCACTTACTTGTGGTGCATGAGGGGTAACCTGGAGGACAGTGGGAGAAGGAAAGTAAATGGGAACTAGGGTAATCCAGGGAGAGAAAGGAAACAACAGAGACTTTGGACACAGAAACAAACTGAGGGACTTGGAGGGAGGGGGGTGGAGGGATGGGAGAGCCTGGTGGTGGGTACTGGGGACACCTAAAGCGTGGAGCACTGGGTGTGGGGAACGGGGAATGAATCTTGGAACACTGGAAAAAAAAATTTAACAATAAAAAAATAAAAATTAAAAAAAAGAATATTTAAAGGAAAATATGTCAATGATGCATGAATAGAACCCAGCAGAGAAATTGAAAGTAAAAAAAGAACAAAGCATAAATTCTGAAACTTAAAATGAAAAATTCCCGTAATGGGCTTACCTGCAGATTGCTCATTAAAAGAAAAGAGCTAGTGAACTTCTAGAGAAACCAATAAAAAATGTAAAATCTTAAGGAAAGGGATAAAGTATTGTAAGTAAAATGAACAGAAGCTCAGTGACATGTGGAGCAATATAAAATAGATAGAAGATAGAAAAAGAAATAATATTTTAAAAAGAAATGACAGAAGCTTCCCAGTGTCATGAAAAAAATCAACTTACAGATTTAAGAAATTAGTGAACCCCAAGAAAAATAAATACAAGGAGAACCATGTGTTGTAATCAAGCTATTAATTACCTAAATAAAGTCTTCAAAGATACCAGAAAAAAACAAAAAGACACATTATAAATAGGGAATATATATACTATATGAATTATGGCTAATATTTCATCACCAACAGTGAAGGCCACAAAGACAGTAATGTCATCTTTAAAGTTTTGGAAGAAGAAAAGGTCATGTGATAACTTAATGTACTATACCAAGTTAAAAATGTCCTTCAGAAGTCATGATAAAATAATGACAGTTTTCAGATAACCAAAATCTAAAGCAGTCTGTTGCCATCAGAACTGCACTGCAAGAAATGCTAAAGGAAGTTCTTGAAGCCTGAGAGAAATGATAACAAAGAGAAAATCAAATCTGCACATAGTAAAGAATAACATCAGAAATTATAAATATCTAGATAAGTATTTTAATTTGTTTCCTTAAAAGACAAAAATAAAAATAATGGCATTGCACTATGAGTATCATATCACATAGAGATGTCAAATATATGAAATAGGAATGGTATCAATAAATGGAATTATATTGCAATAAGATTCTTGTATTTTACATGAAATAGAATATTAATTTTTAAGTAGACTGTGATAAGTAAAGGATGAATTTATAATCTCTATAAAAAATATGAAAGGTAGTTTGAAGAGGTGTAGCTTTGAACCAGCAGAGAAAATAAAATAAAATGACCATAAAGAAATCGTAAAGAGAAGAGAAATGTGACAAATTAGCAAATAAGTTATGATGCTACAGAAAATTTCAACACACAATAATTGCATCAAATAAATTGATTAAACACTAATTAAAAGGTAATATTGTCAACTGGATACAAAATAAAAACCTTGATATATACAGTTAAAAATTAAAGGTGGGAGGAGTGCCTGGCTGGCTCAGTTCATAAAGCATGCAACTCTTGATCATGAGGTGATGAGTTCAAACCCCATGTTGGCGTAGAGCTTACTTAAAAAAAATCAAAGATGGGAAATGAGTGCATAAAGATACACACGCACAGAGGGAATATTGTGCAGCCATTTAAAAAGATGAGATCTTGTTCTTTGTGACATCATGGATAGATCCAGAGAGTACATGCTAAGTGAAATAAGTCAGACCGAGGACAAAACAAATACCATATGATTTCACTCATATGTGGAATCAAAAAACAAAACAAATGATAAAACAATCAAAAAGCAGAGTCAGTCCTATAAATACAGAGAACAAATTGATGTTTGCCAGAGGGAGGTGGGAAAGGAGATGGACAAAATAGGTAAAGAGGGGTGGGAAGTATTGGCTTTCAGTTATAGAATGAATAAGTCATATGAGTAAAAGGCACAGCATAAAGAATATAGTCAATGATATTGTAGTAGTGTTGTATGGTGACAGAGGGTAGCTACAGTTTTGGTGAGCATAACAACATGTAAAGATGTTAAATCACTATGTTGTACACCTGAAACTAATGTAACATTGTGTGTCAACTATATTCAAATAAGAAAAATTAAGTGGATATATAGATACATCATACTGCTTTATGGTATATTTGAAAACTACTAAGAGAGTAAATTCTAAAAGTTCTCATCACAAGAAAAAGAAACATTTGTATATGTGTGTTTATCTATATGAGATGATGGATGTCAGCTAAACTTACGGTGATGGTTATTTCCCAATGTATCACATCAAATCATTATGCTGTATACTTTAAACTTATACAATGCAGTATATCAGTATATCACAGTACAATGAAAAATTAAAAAATTAAAAATAAAAAAATCAAAGACATAGATGTACTATGCCAACAACAAACATCAAGAAGGTAGTGTCCTTTATGAATTTTAGATACAATGGAAATCAGAAAAAAAAGTATTGCCAGTTACAAAGGGGTATTTATAATGATGAAAGGGTCTATTCAAAACAATCTTAATGTGCATTCAGATTTTATTTAGTTATTTATTTGACAGAGAGAGAGCACAAGTAGTCAGAGTGATAAGCAGAGGAAGAGGGAGAAGCAGACTCACTGCCAAGCAGAGAGCCCTGTATAGGGCTCTATCCCAGGACCCCGGGATCATGACCTGAGCTGAACACAGATGCTTAACAGACTGAGCCACCCAGTTGCCCCCTTAATGTGCTTTCAATTATTAACATAGTTTCAAGATCTATTAAGCAAAACCACCAACACTAGAAGGAAAATTAGATAAATTAACAATCAGCAATTTTAACAAGTCTTAGTAAACAGTAGGAAAATCAGGCCAAAATAGGGTCAATAAAAGATGCAAAAGAATTAAAACACACTTTAAGCCAAATCAACGTGACTGCTATTTATAAAACAATATACTCAAAAACTGCAAAATATAGATTCAACACAATCCCATTAAAAAATCTTAATTTTTTGAACAAATTGATAAGCTGATTCTAAAATGTACATGGAATTTGAAGGACACGTATATACAAAGTAATCTTGATAAAAAAGAACAGTTAGAGGACTTATATTTGCTATAAATCTACAATAATCAAGGCAGTGTGGCTTGGCATAAAAATAGAGACACAGATTAAAGTAACATAAAAAGTATACAATAGATTCACATGTAGCTGATCTATTAATTTTTGATAAAGGCATTGAGGCAATTGAATGGAGTAAGGAAAATCTTTCCCACAGATGGTGCTGGAACACTGGATAGACATGGGAAAATATGACTTTTTTTTTTTAAGATTTTATTTATTTGACAAAGAGAAGCACAGCTAGAGAGGGAACAAAACAGAGGGAGTGAGAGAGGGAGAAGCAGGCTTTCCGCCGAGTGGGGAGCCCAATGCGGGGCTTGATCCCGGGTCTCCAGGATCATGCCCTGAGCCGAAGGCAGTTGTTTAACCAACTGAGCCACCCAGGCGCCCCAAAATATGGCTTTTGACCCCTATTTCATTCCATTCACAAAAATTAATTTGAAATGGATCATAGACAAACATAAAAGCTGAACTTGTAATTTTCTAGAAGAAAACATGGGCGAGAATAACATTGTGACCTTGGAACAGGCAAAGACAATATACAAAAGCATTAACCTTAAAGAAAAAAAAATTGATAAGTGGTAGTTCATCAAATGAAAAAATGTTCATCAAAAGACAAATATTACAAATAAAAAGATAGACACTCACTGCAGAAAAATATTTGTGTTACACAAATCTGACATTTCATTTTCATATGAAAAGATGTACATCAAAAGACAAATTTTGCAAATGAAAAGACAAGACACTCATTGCAGAAAATATTTCTATTATACCTACCTGGCAAGGGACTTGTATTTATACTTACCTGACAAGGGACTTGTTTTTAGGATATTTAAAGAACGAATGAAACCAATAATTAAAAGACAAATAGCCCAATTTGAAGATGAGCAAAATGCTTGAAGAGATACTCACAGAAGAACATATGTAATGACAAGCATGTGAAAAAATACTCTGTTATTGTTTATCAGGAAAATGGGAGTTAAAATCACAATAAAATCCTATTTTATATAATCTAGAATAGCTAATGCTAGGGCCCCTTTGTGGCTCAGTCAGTTAAGTGTCTACGTTACAGTCAGGTCATGATCCTGGGGTTCTGGGATCAAGCACCACGTGGAGTCCCCCCCCATTGGGCTCCCTGCTCAGTAGGGAGTCTGCTTCTCCCTCTGCCTCTTTCCCTTCCTCTCCCCCTCCTGTGTTCTCCCGTGCTCTGTCTCTCAAATAAATAAATAAAATTAAAAAAAAAAAAAGAATAGCTAATGCTAAAAGACAGTGGGTAAGGACGTGGAACAGCTGAAAGTCTCACATCAGGATGCAGAATGGTACAGATGCTTTGGAAAACTGGCAGTTTCTTGGAAATATAAATGTACACTTACTCCATCCCAGAATTCCACTCCTTAGTATTTACACAAGAAAAATGAATATATCTCAAAAGTTCTTCACAGTTTTTTTTTTATTCTTCACAGTTTTTGTAGTAATTTTATTCATAATATTCCCCAACTGGAGGCAACACAACTGTCCTTCGATGGCAGAATCAATAAATAAGTTGTTGTATTACACACCAAAGAGAGAGAATAAACCATGGATACACACGGTAATGTGAGTTCCAGAAATACTATATTGAAAGAAGCCAGACAGAAACTTCTAGAAGGAAACATGGAAGTTCTTACTTTACAGTGTGTTTATTTGAAGTTCAAGAACTTTTATTGTGATAGAAATCAGAATGGCAGTTCCTTATGACTGGGGGAGGAGAAGTTGAGTGGAAGGTGGCAAGTGAGAACTTTCTGGAATGGTGAACTTTCCGGATCCCCACCGGCTTGTTGGCTAAAGCCATGTGTACACTTGTCAAAACTCTTTGAATTGTACAAGATTTTTATATTTCACTATGTGTGAATGTCTCTTCAATCAAAAATAAATGTTTAAGTATTCAGTTGTATATTCCCTTTTAATACACTAAAAGTCTGAATGTTTTTGGTGTTCCCAATTGCAGAAAAATTTTTGTGTGTGTTGCAGGGTTACCTGCTAATTAGCTTTCCTGATGCCTCATTTTCATGGCTACAGACATTACACTGTCAGCACTCTTTAAGTCAGTCCTGCATTTTCTCCTTTCATTAAAAGCCGTGTTAGTGCAGAGACTGTTTCTTCCATCTTGTTAACCATTATGTCCGTTCTCTGTAATGGCCAATTGATTGTTCATAAATTTCCCATGGACTTCTGAAAACAGGTAATTAGACTATTTTCCTTGCAAGGTCTGACTTTCCTTGTCTTTTGATCTGAGGATCCTATTCTGGACATAGGGGACACACACACACATAATCCTGCTAGAGTTTTGGATACTTGGTTTATTAGACAGATGGTTTGACAAAGTGGTCATGGGTGCAGACCTGTGTGAGGAGGATGCCTGGGCTGCCTTAGTGGCTCTGGGTTGCAGGAATGGAAGGAGAGCCCAGGATGGAGCACTCACCAGACCTGCTGAAACTGCCCCATATAGAAGCTGCACTCATTACATAGCTTCCAAAAACCAATCATCTGGAATGCTTTTGCTTACTGAGTTTCCAAATAAGCTGACAGTATTTATGCTTAAAGCTTGTAAGCGTGGAGGGATAGCTGCGTAGTTCGGTCAGTTAAGCTTCTGCCTTCAGCTCAGGTCATGATCTCAGGGCTCTGGATCCCCCCCCCCCGCCGAATCTGGCTCCCTGCTGAGCAGGGAGTCTGCTTCTCCCTCTCCTTCTGCTGCTCCCCCTACTTGTGCTCTCTTTTGCTCTCTTTCTTCTCTCTTGCTCAAATAAATAAATAAAATCTTAAAAACAAAAAACTTGCCAGTGTGGTTAGAGATTAGAAAGTTCTTAATTTCAAGCCATGACTCCTAATAGTCTACATTTTAGGTGATCCGTGGACAAATACTTTATTTGAAACATTTTCTGTTTTACATTCTTTAGAAATAAATGCAATGGGCCCATGAAAGTCTTTGATTCCTTTAGGGATACATCTCTGTATTTTTTACAATGAATTGATTTAAAGGGAAATAATACAACAGGTAGCAAAAAGGTGGTGGAGATTATGAAGGTCATTTGTGAAAATGAAAGTTTGAAAATACTGTTCATATGGTTTCACTTGTGTGTGGATCATAAGGAGTAGCATGGAGGACATTAAGAAAAAGAAAGGAAAAATGAAGGGGGGGCAGTCAGAGGGGGAGACAGACTATGAGAGACTATGGACTCTGGAAAACAAACTGAGAGTTTTAGAGGGGAAGGGGCTGAGAAGGTAGGTGAGTCAGGTGATGGGTATTAAGGAGAGCACGTATAGTATGGAGCACTGGGTGTTATATGCAAACAATGAATCCTAGAACACCACATCAAAAACTAATGATGACTAATGTGGTGACTAATGTAATAAAATAAAAAAATAAACCACAAAAAATAAATTTAAAAAAGTGATTATCATACCAATGTTCATTCATTGTAGCAGCATTCACAATAGCCAATGTATGGAAACAAATGTCTATTGGCAGAGGAATAAATAAGGAAAATGTCATATATACATACAATGAAATAGTATATAGACTCAGAAAAGAAGAAAATTCCCCTATATGCCACAACATAATTGAGTCTTGAGGATGTTATACCAAATGAAATAATCCAGTCAAAGAAAGACGAATACTGCATGATTCCACTTATGTGAGGTACTGAAATAGTTTAAAAAAGAAAGAAAAGAAAAGAAAAGAAAAGAAAGAAAGAAAGAAAGAAAGAAAGAAAGAAAGAAAGAAAGAAAGAAAAGAAGAGAAAAGATAAATAAAATACTATTCTTGTCCATGGAGAAGTTGAAATGCCTCCCTGACTGCCTTGCTAGCAACTATGAACTTCTTCAACCTTTCCTCCCTTAGACCTTGAGATGGCACAGCCCAGAAAGCCACCTGCCTCCTCTATTTCTGAATGTGCTCCCCAGAGGAGAGGCAGCCCTGAACGGATTTGAGAAGGGGATCTCTACTGGGGGGGGTGGGGTGGGGCAGGGTGGGCCACGTGGCACTAGTGCTGGCTGGCTTGGGAAACTGTGGAACTCTGGGATGTTGTCTATTTTTTGGTCATTGTCACTCCTGTGACTAGGATTCAGGGGGACCCGGTGGTGGCCATTCCTCTTTTTCTGCTTCCTGTGATACTTGCTAAAATGGAGACTGTCGTGGTACTTCCTTTCCATGGCTCATTCAAGATCCAGCAGTAATGGAGCACAGTGGGGAGAATTTCAATAGGAAGAAGTGGTAAAACATGGTGGCAAAAACATACTCTGAAACTGGAAAATCTCACATGTAATTAGCTAAATAGAAGCCAATGAGGATTCCTAGCTAAGTGTAGTGTAGACGGCCTCAGTGACATCCCAGGTCAATGAAGTAGATATACATGCATCTGTGAGCAAGCTCATGGGAAACACAGACCTCGTTTTCAGATTCTTCATAGTGAAAAGTGGCAAAACAGTATTTTAAAGCATTGGTCCAGGAATACACTGGAATGACTGTAATCTCAAGTATACGACTATTTCTGGAAGATAAAAAGACTTGTAGGATCCTTCAATACTCGTTATAAAACATCTTCTTTAATCTTTCCCCTGGTATAGCTAGCCCAAGGTTCACCAATTCAAAAGCCCCCAAAATACAGGCATTCACTGGAGAAGAAAAAGTCACTGTAAAATTGAGAATGCATGCCTTCTAAGCCATTGATCTGAAGTTACCAGCTATAAAATCTTGGCAAAATATTACTTCTGCTACATTATATATTTTATGACAGAGAAGAGACAAGTGAATACACAAATGTATATTGTGTACCTCACCTACGAAGATACTGTCAGCTCCCTTTTGGAAATTCTGGCTTTTGCAGATCTATTATCAGGAGCTCTGATGTTCTTTTAAGGCATCTTTGGAATGAGAATTATAGTATAAGGGGTTGAACCTACAACCAGCCAGGGCCAAAGCAGATTATGTTATGTGCAACAGAATCATTGGAGGTTCCCTGAGCCCCATCCTGGGCTCTGTCCTGTGCTCTGGTCTGTCCTCTCCTGCCCCTCGCTGGGCCCTGCATTAGGATTTTAGGTTGCCCTCTATGTGGATCTCAGAGCACTGTATGCCAACACAATAGTTATTGACTCCACTGCCCATTCTTGATGCCATTTCCTGAATTTTGGATGAAACTCAACCCCCAAGGGCCTTTAGATTCCATCCCTGTCCAGTCCCTTCTCTGGAGTCGATAGACCAACTTATCACACATCCCTGCGGAAATACCTGAGCCAGGAAGCGTGAAAGCAATCACAGGTTTTCTTTATTTAGAGCTTTACATGATTTATCAACTCAATTTTCTATACTTGTATATTGGGGAAAAAAGGAAAAGAAAGGCTAAATTAGACACAACTTTTCTCCTAGAAAATTGAATGTGTGTTATACATATGTGGGCATATTTATTTATGATGTACGTTCTTCCATTTACTGAACTTGCCGTAGCTCACATATCTTTTTAAAGTGCAAGATAAGATACTTGTTTATATCTGCATCCCAAATGTCTAGCCTAGTGCTTGGTATATTGTAGATACTCAGTAAATGTTTGTTAAATCAAATTGAATTTTAAAAGAGAGCAGATATGGTTTATAGGAAGGAAGTGATCACACCAGATGTCTGAATGCAACAGAATCTTATCATTGGACCATTAATTTGACTCTGAGCTTCCTAAATTCAGCATAGTATTCCCTTTGTAATAAATTGTTCAGGATTTAGTTTCTACAGAATAGCATGTAAGCCTTATTTTGAAAGTAAAAGAAGATAAAATTTGTCTTAGCAGGCTAAATATAAAGAAATGGTAAGATACAGTGGTCAGTATCTTTGACTGTGGGTTTTTCCCCCTATTTATATAAATGAAGAAATATTTCTAGAGTGTATAGTTCTTATTTCTGTATTTGCAAAGGTAGAAGGCACAATGCTATACCGTATTTCAATGCCGGGATCCTCTGTGGACCAGAGATAATGCTGTCTAGGAATCTTCTATTTATATTCCAATTTAATATAATAGGACTTGTATAATTTAAATGAATGGATTCCTGTTAAACTACCACTTTCAAATATTAGTATTCTTGGCAAGTTCCCAGTGCCAATCAGTTCGCGATTCCCTAGCAAGCACCGGCAGCCCAGCTAGTCTTGGTTTCTGATTTACAGAAACAATCCCAACATGAGGAGGCCCCATTGGCATTCAGTGGTGGGCAAATTAGGAGCCTGATTTGTGTTCTTACCTGGAGAGAAGCCAGTTCATTTCAGTACAAGATTGAAATGCAAAGGAGTTTTCATGGGGGAGCTAATGGAAACAAGTCATTGGCCTTTGTTTGTACTTAGAATATAGATACTTGAACATATGTTTTTTACTATTGTTTTTTTTTTTTTTTTTTTTTTTTTTTAGAAAATTTATTATGAGGTGCCTGGGTGGCTCAGAGGGTTAAGCCTCTGCCTTCCCCTCAGGTCATGATCTCAGGGTCCTGAGATCGAATCCCATGTCAGGCTCTCTGCTCAGCAGGGAGACTGCTTCCTCCTCTTTCTCTACCTGCCTCTCTGCCTATTTGTGATCTCTCTCTCTGTCAAATAAGTAAATAAAATCTTAAAAAAAAAAGAAAATTTATTATGGAATATTTTTGATTTCCTTGCAGATCTCTTTTTAGAAAACATAGGACGGAAGAGAAAGGGCAGTCTTAATGTATTTCAAGTGGGACAGAGAAATTCCTGGAGTATTCCCTCACAACCTATTAAAACATTTGTGGGGGGGTCTCCATAGTTTTAAGAGAAGTGTAAATGCTTGGCATACTCCTTTCGCAATCCATATCTAATCTTGCTTTTTCTGTCACCCTTTTCCCATCCTCCCCACGCTATCTCCCTGCCCACTTCCCCTTGAAGCAACATCTCATCCCAGCTGTTTGTGTTCCAGCGTGTTGGCTTGCCCAGCCTTAGCATAACCTGCACTCTCCAGTCTCCGTGGTTTCTCACCTAATGACTTCTTTCTCTTCTTTCCATCCTCACCTGCCGATAGCCTATTAAAGTTTTCCAGCCCCCTATCCCTGTGTTTATAGCAGCATTTTTACAATAGCCAACTCATGGAAGCAGCCCAAACATCCATCCACAGATGAATGGATAAAGAAGATGTAGTATTACAATGGAATATTATTTAACCATCAAAAAGAAAGAAATCTTTTCGCAATGACATGGATGGGGCTAAGGTATGATGCTAATAAAATAAGTTAGAGAAAGAGGAATACCATGTGATTTCAGTCATATGTGGAACTTAAGAAACTCAACAAGTGAGCCAAGGTTAAAAAAAAAAAAAGAGGGAGAGAGTGGGGTCAACCAAGAAACAGGCTTTTAACTATTGAGAACAAATAGAGAGTTACTAGAGGGGAGGAAAGTGGGGGGATGGGTTAAATAGGTGATGGGGATTAACAGGTACACTTGTGAGCACTGTGTGATGTATGGAATTGGTCAGTCAGTATATTGTATACCTGAAATTAATGTAACACTGGATGTTAATTATAATGGAATTAAAACGTATTAAATGTATTTTAAAAAAGACATCCAGTCCCAGTTTATGTATGAATCCTCTTACTAAAATAAAGCTTTCCACATATTTGTGTTTCCTTAATGCCTTTTGGTACCATCATTATTTCTTGAGGTGTATATTCTTATTCTATATGTGAGATTGTAAATTCCCAGAGAACAGTAATTTAATCAGCTTTTATTATAAGTAGTCCACTTCCTTGCTCGTAGGATACTCAGAAAATATTTACTGAATTTATTTGAGGAGCTTTGGCAAAAAGTGTCTTTCCTCATTCAACATTTCTAATTGAATTGCACAAAATATATTGTAATAAAAATTGCAAACAATAAGCACTTTGCATGTGGGGATTCATTAACAGATATGTCTTTCTATTCTGAAATTTTCCTGTAGAAATTGAGTCAAAGTAATCTATGAATTTCATAGTTTAGATTCTTGAGAGGACCCAAAACTTCCACTCTTCCCCAAACACGCAAACATGTACCTTTTCCCCTTTGGGATCATGTTCTAATATTTCTATCAGCTTGTTGGGAGTGAACTTGTAAATGGATCCTTGGATTACTTTTCTCTCCTGGAAATCCATGGGGCCTCTGTTCCTACTCAGACTTCACAAGGTCGAGCAATACCATGGTCAGTTTGCAGGGAAAGAATGCAAAGACTTTAGTAGAATGGATATTTTCCTTGAACTTCTTTTTGTTCATCTCAGTATCACACTAGCAGACCAAATCAGGACATGTATATAGAGGAATATGTTCTCGCCTAGGACATGGGGAGTAGAGTAGATGCCTGGCTCATAAGAGTAAATAAACTTTTGTTATAATTTATTATATATAATTACATGATAAATAATAAAATTGATTTAGTAGTACATAGTAAATTAAAGGAGTAAATTTTAAAAAGGGTAAGATAATTAGTCTCTCTTATTTTTTATCCAACAAAATTGTTTAATAAAATGGTTTAATATCCAACAGAAATGCATTAGTGAAGCTGATAAGTGTGTCAGGCAATCATCCTAATAATTAGACTCAGTGTGACTCTATGACAATAATATGTGCTTTGGAGTTAGGATGACTTGAATTTGAGTCCTGGTTCACTGACTAGTAATGTAACTCTGGACAAAGTAATAACTTCTGAGCTTCAATATTGTAATCTATCAAAATAAGGATATTAACACATTTCTTTGGGGATTATTCATATGCTTCTATTTCACAGCTTTTAAAAAGACATTATTTAATGTTTTCATATAAAATTTAAGATCACTTTAGTAAAAAAAATCCTGGCTGCTTGATTTTTAATAAAAACTAGATTAAATATGTGTATTAGAAGACTTGGTGTGTGTATGAGTGTGTGCATGTGATATTGATCTTTCTATCCAAGAAAAAAATTGTATCTTTCCACTGGTTCCCATCAATAAGATTTTCATTTTTTTTCATGGAATTCTTCTTTCTTGCTATAGATGTATTTCTTAACATTTTATGTTGTCTTTCTTTCTCCCCCTCCCTTCCTTCCTTCCTTCCTTCCTTCCTTCCTTCCTTCCTTCCTTCCTTCCTTCCTTCCTTCCTCCTTTACCAGTTGAGGATAAAATATAATCTGATTTACATTTTCAAGTACATCTTGTGATTAGAGAAAAACTATTGTTTTTGGTACATTTATCTTGTATCTGAGCACCTTCCCTAAATTGTATATTAATTCTACCAGTTATTTTGTAGTAGAATATCTTATATTTTCTGATTCTATCAAAAATGTATTTTATATTTTCTTTTTTCTAAACATTTGTATAGATTATTTAATCTCCATAATTTATTGCATTCACCGGAACCTCCAAGACTATAAAGTAAAAATGGAATAGTGGCCATTGCTTTCAGCTCTCTGATTTCAAATGAGTTGATTTTAAAAAGTTGAGGAGGATAATATATTATCTTGGTTTTTATAAAATCTACTCTTCTGATTTTACACAGTAGTTATATTGGGATTAAATGCTAATTTGAGGGTTTTTTTTTTCTTTTCTTTTCTTTTTTAAGATTTTATTTATTTGACAGAGAGAAACACAGCGAGAGAGGGAACACAAGCAGGGGTAGTGAGAGAGGGAGAAGCATGCCCCCGCCGAGCAGGCAGCCAGATGTGGGGCTCGATCCCCGGTCTCCGGGATCATGACCTGAGCCGAAGGCAGTTGCTTAACCAACTGAGCCACCCAGGCGCCCCTGAGGGTTTTTTTTTTTTTTTTCAAATACTTCCTTGGCATTTGAAAAATGTGATGTGACACATGAATTTCCTTCTTTGAATTTATAGATATTGTGGATTTTGGTAGCAGACTTTTTGGTTGCTTACTTCATAGCCATTCCTTCTTCTTCCTTTTTATCTTGCTAATAATAGAAATCCAGTTTATACCTTGATCTGGAAAAGGGTAGCCTCTAAGAGCCCATTCCTGGGGATGGTTAGTGTTACCCATAAGGTAATTGGCATAATTGACATGCCATTTCCTTTTATCAGAGCTCACTCTAAATTCAGGCCTGTGGCATAGTCTGATCAATGAGACCCAAGAAGAATCTTTTTCAGGTTAAAAAAAGAAGAAAACCGCACAGATCTTCAGCAGAGAAAACTTTTACATTTCTGCCTTCATTCCTGCTTGGTCTCTAGCCTGAGGACATGATTCTAGGAGCAGCAGCAGCCCTACCTGCTGCAAGGTGTTGGAGAATGAAGACAATGAAGAGTTCCAAGAGTGGAGCAAGAGTGGAGCAAGAGAAAGGTTAGAAAACAGCTTGGCAGAGATTCTGGGCAACTGAACCAATGTAGCTGCCGGGTATATGATTTTTTATTCTGTAAGAAAATACTGTATTTGTACAAAATCCAAAATCCAGCATAACCTAGTCCCTGGCTTCTCTCTCACTTGTTGCCTTTCCCCATTGTCACTGTGCTCCAGTCTCACTAGGCTTCTTGCTGTTATAAAACACAGCAAGAGAGGCTCCTGGGTGGCACAGTCAGTGAAGCATCTGCCTTTGGCTCAGGTCATGATCCCAGGGTCCTGGGAGTGAGTCCCACATCCTGCTCCCTGCTCAGCAGGGAGCCTGCCTCTCTCTGCCCTCTTTTCTTCTGCCCCTCTCCCCACTTGTGTGTGCTCTCTCTCTCTCTCAAATAAATAAATAAGATATTAAAAAAAAATAAAACACAAGAATAGTCTCAATTAAGGAACATTTACTCTCAGAACTTGTCCTTCTGCCTTGCTAAACCGCCCAAAGTATGTGTGCTGCTTCCTGACTCTGTTCAGGTCTCCGCTGGACTGTTGCTTTGACAGAGCAGTTACAAGAGTATATCCATTATGTATACATTTTACTTATTGTCTTTCACTAGTATAATAAAAACTCCACGAGGGCAAAAACTGAATGGCTTCATTTATTGTTGTAGCTGGAGTACTTGGAAAAATAACTTGTGTACAGTAAGGCAATCAATACATAGTTGTTGCATAAATGAAAATACATTTGTTACAAAGTTATCCTTTTCCTTTGCCTGCCCTCCTCATGAGATTATTTACGTACATTTTTCCGGTTTTCTCTATCTTGAGGTTCACCAGTCTTCACCCCAATTCTAGGGTTTACTGAAATAGTTTGGCACTCTTAATTCCCCCTATATTAGACTTTCCTTGGAGTGTAGCTCTTCAATTTCAAGGTTCTTTATATTAAGCTTTTGTTTTACAAATCCCCAGTAATCTTATCTGTACCCATTTTCATAAAGGGGAGTATTCCTTGTTCACCACTTTCTTCTTCCCTTTATCCTCTTTTTCCTCTTCACCACTTTATCTTCTGTCTCTTTGCCCTCTTTTCCATTGTCAATGTCCTTTAGCTGAAGACCACCGGGAATACACCTGTTGTTGAGCAAGTTGAATGTACTGTTTGTAACGAGGCAGCTGATACTGGAAGAAACCATGTGGTGCCTTAGAGGATGGTAGAAAAGATTTACAGAATTTGGGTTTATGTTTAGAGATTTGGGGGATGGTTTAAGGACGTAGGTTGGATACTGCAAGGAGCAGGTGTTGTTCTATGATTGTGCATCTTAATAGCTCTTATCTTCAGGGAGGGTAGGTGTGAGTGAAGGTACAACTATAATTGGTAGAGTAGCAGACACCATTGGTATTAGCTGGGAAAGGAAGATGTCTGCTATTTTCTGGTTTGGGCAGTGTTCATATTTTGGTCTGAATTCAGACATGATTACAGAATGGTCTTATTTTTTACATGACCATCAAGAGCAGAAGGGCTTTGTCTGATGCTCATGTGCTGTGAGATTGTTTATATTCAATGGGAGAATGCCAACCCCTGGCTCTGAGCTCCCAGAAGTCAGGGGCTGATTTCTTCTGTTACCCCATCTTTATATCTCTATTCTTTTTCATTTATTATCTCCTTAAATTGATTTAAGTATTTTTTTTCCTGTAAAGAACACGGATGATGTACTACCTGAATTTTGTTGTTCTCCAATATGTTCCTTTCACTCTGACACATAACTGGCACAAGATTATGAGTTTCATTCTCATTTCAGTAGATAGTAAAGGACATTCCACTGACTTGAGACTGTACAGTTGAAAACATAGTCAGATGACACTCTTATATTATCTCTATTGTAAGTGGCTTATTCTTTCTGCCTGGAACATTATAAGATATTCCCTATTTTTGAATCTTAAAAAATTTTCACCAGAATTTGCCTGATCTCTTTTTTCTTGTTTTCATTCTTAGATTAAGAAATTGTATTTTTATTATTGTTTAATTACTATGACTCTCCCAATTGTTTCTTTTTCTCCTTCTGAAACTATTTTATTAAGTTAAATCTTCTGTATCTGTTCTCTAGTCTCTCTCTCTCTCTCTCTCTCTCTCTCTCTCTCTCTGTATGTGATAGTAATTTTTTTTAAACTTTATGTATTTTTTTCAGTTGATCTGAGGTTCTAATTTGGGTCTCAAATAACCATACTCTTTATATTCATCTGCTAGATGTCTAATTAGATAATCGTCTTTATTAGCTGAAGAACATCTTTGTGGTACTGCTGAATCTTTTCAGTGCCTTTAGTTTTTTGTGAAATTTTTCTGTCTTTTCCAGGAACTCGGTTTCACTGGGTATATGTTCCTGTTTCAGCCACTAGACCCCCTTAGATGTGTGTGTGTGTGTGTGTGTGTGTGTGTGTGCTCATTTTCTTTGCTTATTGTTCAGATAGCCCAAGTATTGGTTTTCTATAAATGAAGGAAAGGAAGTGTTGAAGGACTTTGGCCTTTTTCCTTCCTGGAAAGAGCTTTCCTGTTCTCCATATCCCTGGTCTTCTTGAAATCTCACTGCTTTAGGAGTTGAGGGTACTCATCCCAGTCTGCTACTTGTTGCTCTTCAGGAAAGGATGATGTGGTCCTCTTGTGGGGAGTTGATGTCGCTCTTCCCCTAGGGATCTATAGGTCTCTGTGAGCCAAACTCATGCTTCTTAATGCTGATCTCTGTCTGAGAATGGGGATAAAGTTTTCTACCAGCCATTTTCATAGACCTTAGAATAGCCCAAGTGCTCCTTCACTGCCCACAAACCCAGAAACCATAAGCTCTGGAGAAGCTGTCATACTGGAGGGGAGGGTAAGGGAACTACACTCTAATTTCTGTGTTCCCATAATTCACTGTGTAAGAGTTTTAGAGCACAATTCTGTCTCTTTAGCTACCCTCTTTGGTTGGTAAGTCTATTAAACGTGACTTCAATTAAAATTTTTTTTAAATATTTTATTTATTTGACAGAGAGAAACACAGCCAGAGGGGGAACACAAGCAGGGGGAGTGAGAGAGGAGAAGCAGGCTTCCCGCCAAGCAGGGAGCCCGATGTGGGGCTCCATCCCGGGTCTCCGGGACCATGACCTGAGCTGAAGGCAGTCGCTTAACCAACTGAGCCACCCAGGTGCCTCTGTGACTTCAATTAATTTTATTTACTTATGTATCCACAGTATTTATTGAGTAGTTACTTTGGGCCTCTATGTACTGAGGATACAGCAATGAACAAGACAGGAAAGTCTTTGCTTCCATGGGGTAACACTCCTAGTATAACCTCACACCCAACATAGATGTTCTGCTTTAGCCAAGACCCACTTGCACATTGGGGTTAACATTAAGCTAGTACATATTTTTGGTTGATCTGCAAGACTACATCAAGTCATTTCAGAAAGCATCCCAGCTTTGACTAGAGCAAAACTGCCTTGTCTTAATGTTGGCTGTGATTTGTAAGATTCCATTTGGGGGTAAAGATATTTTTATGTTTGGAGAAAAGAATACTTTTTATGGAAATACATAGACACTTGAGGACTCTCCTTCATGGAGAAACTGAAGAAACGGAGGTTGAGAAACTTGCTGTTATTTCCTGCTGGGATACAATTAAAGGAGGAAAAAGGAGAAATAGGAAGAGTCTGAATCACTTACAGGAGGCAGCCACATGAACACAACTGCTAGGAAAGCGTGTGACTAACTAAATTAAATGTATCAGTGTGAACTATCTACAACCCATTTCATCACAAGCCGTGACTAATTTGTGAGGGAATTGAACGTGATGGGAACTTTGAAAGTGCTATCCCGAATAAGGGTTTAAAAGAAATTCCATGTGGCTGTGTTTGGAAATCTTCGAGTTTATCATCTCATATTCAGGGATGGATATAGCGTATTTACTGGAGTAAAAAAATTAGAGATATTCTACAGATACTGTGATTAAAATCTTCAAAAAAAATAAGAAAGAACAAAAGTTTTTTCAAGTGATTGAAAACTTGAATTTTCACAGTTGAATGTTGGAGAAACCGCATTAGACTCGTAAATTTGCAAATCTGCCTCCGGAGGAGAGAAAACATATATGTTCCTTTGGTGTCTAGTTACTATAGAAAGGCCATCTGTCCAAAGATGTTCATCAATTAGCAGAACTAGAAAGTATCTAAATATTTGTGAGTTGTTACAGTAGCATCATAGGTTGAAAAATAAAATCCCTTTCGTCTACCTTTTTAAAAGTCTTTCTAGATTGAATTTGTACTTCAATCACATCAGGATTCTTCTTGAAGTAAAGTGACTATAATGGATTTTCTCCTATTCAGTCACAAGACTTCTCCCACCAGATTCCATTACAATAAAATAGTTAATCTCCCCATCTGCTAATCTGTCTTTATCTCAAACAGTATTTGATGTAATAAAATTAAACACTATTTATCACTGTAAAACAGTGGAACAAAATAATTACAGAATCAGAGTTCACTAAAATAGCTTCATAAAGATATTCTTGAATTTAAAGGACAAGCTAATAATCTTCAGCTTGTATTTTCAACCTGCCCATCTTTTTTTTCCCATGAGAATAACCCCAACCAGAGTGTATTACAAGTTTAAATAGGATTGTTGAGAAAAAATATTTTTCAGCATTAATGAGTGTCCCTTACAAACAGTTAGAAGTATTTAATTTCTTATCTCTTTTATTGAAACTTTGAAAGTGTTTAGAATATAACACAGCAAATGATATTTTTTTCTTTTTTTGGCTCTGTAAATATTTAGAAATATTAATCTTTATAGACTTTCCTCAAAATGAAAAAAAATCCCCAAAACCATGTATGTCCTAAGAGCACTTTCTGCTAAAAGATATCTGATGCTGCTTGTCAGCCCTCAGTACTATTACAGAGATATTTTCTTCCTGAATAAAATACTGCGGATGGAGAAGGTATTATTTGATTAGAGCCAGGCAGTTTTATTTTTAAAAGTGTTTGGTTTGTTTTTGTTTTTTTAAGAGGGTGGGAATAAACCAAAATCAGAAGATAAAAAATAGTTTTAAGCTTTTAAGATTTGTTTATATAGTTCTTACTTTAGTCAAAATGTCATGAATGGCTATTCTTTTATGTGGGACTAAACTGGTAGTGGGGAGAAAGCTTTATTGGGAAAATTGAAGATACTTTTGAGGGTCATATTTTGCTCAAAATACATTGAGAATAGTTTAAAATAACTTTTTCTGAATTTCCTTTTAATTAAATGTAGCTTTATGTAAAGTTGAATAGAACATTATGAAGTTAGGGGTGACTGGGTGGCTCAGTCGTTGGGCATCTGCCTTCGGCTCAGGTCATGGTCCCTGAGTCCCAGGATTAAGCCCCACATCGGGCTCCCTGCTCAGCGGGAAGCCTGCTTCTCCCTCTGCTTGTGTTCCCTCTCTATCTGTGTTTCTCTCTGTCAAATAAATGAATGAAATCTTAAAAAAAAAAAAAAGAATATTATGAAATTAACCCAGAGAGCTAAGATGTTTAGGCCAAGTTGGTTTAGTTATTGAGTACAAGATAATCTAGCTGACCAGCCTAGATCCTGCATCACATGTAAAGTATATCTCAGGAGTATGTAGAGTGAGGTTTTCAAATAGTTTCTCTGTGATTATTAATTTATGCATGCCTAGTGGATACAGAAAAATACAAACTAACAGGTGTTTGGTGCAATTTACTTTGCAGTTTTTTTCTCACTCAATTTTTAAACTAGTTCCAAGGGGAAGGTACAGATATTTACCGCCTACAACAACTAAGGCTTCTGGTTAATATGTAGCTTCTTCAAGACAAAGAGTCGCCCTTTGATTTCTGGAGTCTAAGCCCTTAACTCAAGCTCTGCACTGGCTTCCATGCTTTTAACCGCAGCATGGCATTGTTCTTTTCCTTATTGTTAAGTGGATACAGAGGACCCAAGCACTCATCTTTCAGTACAAGGCCTGAGAAGGGAAACCATGTCAGTTCAGATGTGCAGAAATGCAGATTACAGATTTCTTGAGTTCAGGACATGGAATCATTTGTCTTTGCATCTGCAAGGCCGGCCACCCTGCGAATCTCGTCATTGTGAGCATTCAGAAAACCCGAATAGTGCCCAACATAAGTCATGCTTATATTTTCTCTTTTGTCTACCTGAGCCGCATTGTTTTGTTTGTGTGATTTTAGTTGAAGTATAGTTGACACACCACGTTATGTTGTTTCAGGGAGATAGCATAGTGATTTGACAACTCTCTATGTTATGCTGTGCTTACAAGTATGGCTACCATCTGTCACAATATAATGCTGTCATAATACTATCGACTATATTAGCTATACTGTATCTTTTATCCTCATGACTTAATTGTTCCATAACCAGCAGATGGTACCCCTTTTTCCTATTCACTCATTTTGCCCATCCCCTCACCCTCTTCCCCTCTTTTTTTTTTTTTTAAGATTTTTATTTATTTATTTGATAGAAACACAGCCAGAGAGGGAACACAAGCAGAGGGAGCGAGAGAGAGAAGCAGGCTTCCTGCTGAGCAGGGAGCCCGATGAGGGGTTCGATCTCGGGTTTCCGGGATCATGACCTGAGCCGAAGGCAGTCACTTAACCAACTGAGCCACCCAGGTGCCCCCACCCTCTTCCCCTCTATCAACCATCAGTTTGTTCTCTGTATTTATGGAATTGTTTCTGCCTTTTTGTTTATTCATACTTTTTATTCCACGTGTAAGTGAAACATATAGTGTTTGTCTTTCTCTGTCTGACTTGTTTCCTCTAGCATAATACCCTCTAGGTCTATCCATGTTGTTGCAAATGGCAAGATCGTGTTCTTTTTTTATGGTGGGTAATATTCCATTGTATATCTCTATCACATCTTCTTTATCCATTGATCTAGCAGTGGACACTTAGGTTACTTTGATATCTTGGCTACTGTAAGCAATGCTGCAATAAACAGAAGGGTGCGTATGTCTTTAAGAATCAGTGTTTTTTTTTCCCCCTTTGGTCAAACAAACAGTAGTAGAATTACTGGATTGTATGTATGGTAGTTTTATTTTTAATTTTTTGAAGAACCTCCGTGGTGTTTTCCACAGTGTCTGCACCAATTTGCATTCCCACCAACAGTGCAAGAGGCTTCCCTTTTCTCTGTATCCTCACCAACACTTGTTATCTGTCTTTTTTTGACTCTAGTCATTCTGACAGGTGTAAAGTGGTATGTCGTTTTTTTAAATTTACTATTATTTTTTCATCATTTTGATTTACATTTCCTTGATGATTAGTAATGTTGGGTGCTTTTTCATGTATCTGTTGGCCATTTATATGTCTTCTTTGAAAAATGTCTATTCAGGTCCTCTGCCCAGTTTTAATCACATTATTTTTTTGGTGTTGAGTTGTCTAAGTTTTTTATGTATTTTGGATTTAACCCCTTATCAGATAGATCATTTAAAATATCTTATCCCATTGAGTACCATGCCTATTTTGTTACTGGTTTCCTCCACTGTGAAAAAACTTTATTTTTGGTGTGGTCCCAATAGTGTATTTTTGCTTTTGTTTTCCCTGTCTGAGGAGACATATCTAGAAAAGGCTGATGTCAAAGTGATTACTGTATATAGTTTCTTTTTTTCTTAATTTTTTAATTTTAATTTGATAGAGAGAAACACGGCCAGAAAGGGAACACAAGCAGAGGGAGTGAGAGAGGGAGAAGCAGGCTTCCCACCGATCAGGGAGCCTGATGCAGGGCTCGATCCCGGGTCTCCAAGATCATGACCTGAGCCGAAGGCTGTTGCTCAACCGACTGAGCCACCCAGATGCCCCAATTACTGTATATATTTTCTTATAGGAAATTTTAATGTTTTAGGTCTCACATTTAAGTTTAATCTATTTTGAGTTTATTTTTGTGTATGATAGAAGATAGAGGTCCAGTTTCATTCTTTTGCATGCAGCTGTCCAGTTTTCCCAGCATCATTTATTGAAGATCCTGTCTTTTCTGTGTTAGATATTCTATGCCCCTTGTCATGCATTAACTGAACACATAAGGTTGGGTTTAGTTCTGGTTGAGCCTCATTTTTTGAATCTTCTTGTTTAATTACAAGTATATAACTTAATATTCATTTAAAATTCTCATTGTTGTTTGAATGGGACCCTTAAATCTCCTAATAGATACTGAGTTTATAAATAAAGAGGATCACCTGAATGCTTTGAAATTCGCTTGTTGTCTTCCTCTTCTTGTTTTTCTTCCCTTTCTCCTCTTTTTCCTCTTCTTCCTCCTTCTTTTACTTTGCTAGCAGGAGAGCTTATCAAATGAGTTGAAACCTGAGCACATTTATGGATTCTAGAATTTTTAAGATATGGGTGAGAAGCTGTATAATGTAATCTTCTCATTTTAGAAATTGGGAAAGTCAAGATCAAAAAAGTTATCTAAGATCAGACAGCCAGTTTGTATCACAGATCGAATCTAGAGCTTTATGTTACCATATTACTACCTTACTTGATGAGGGATTATATCTAAATGCATTTAGCTCTCTTTAAGTTCTGTATTTATGTATCAGTGATTCCTTGAACATGCTGTGCCCCTTGGCTTGTAGGGCTGGCTTCGTGGCTCTGTGACCGGTGTGGCAGTCCAGGCCCTGTGCTTACTTTAATTGCCATTTTGAGATTCTTAATATTTTTAAAAATTTTTCACTAAATATATTTTTATTTATTTATTTATTTATTTATTTATTTATTTATTTATTTGACAGAGAGAGAGAAAGAGAGAAGTGCAAGCAGGCAGAGCAACAGGCAGAGGGAGAGGGAGAAACAGACTCCCTGCCAAGCAGGGAGCCCGATGTGGTACTCGATCCCAGGACCCTGGGATCATGACCTGAGCCGAAGGCAGACACTTAACGACTGAGTCACCCAGGCACCCCTGTTAATAATTTTTTAGGATAGGGTCAATATTTCCATTTTTACTGGGTGCTACCAATTTTTCACCTGGTCCTGTCTGCTGGACATTGGTGACACAGAGGTGAACCTTCAGTCTTTTTTTGAGGAACACATTCTGATGAGTAGCTGGATGCATAGAAGCACAGGAATGAAAATGAGGGAGTAAATTAACTTTTCCCAGAAGGACGAAGGGAATTCTAGGAGAAAGGAAAACAAAAGTATAGAAATAAGCTAGTGTTGAAGTGAACAGTTCCAATGGCACTGGTGAACAAAGCAGTGGGGTTGGGTAAGATGTTAAGGGAGAAGAGAGTCTGGAGGATGGGAAGTTGAGAGTTACTGCCCTTGTCTATATTGGCAATATTGAGGCCTGAGCAAGTTCAAAAGCCGTGGTTCTGGGAGGTTTGGAGTTTGAATGTGTAGAGTTGATGAGAAGTTCATGTAGAAGGAGGGCCAAGGAGACCGCAAGCATTCATATCCAATGCTTGGGTGGGAGCTAAATGCTGTTAATTTAGAGAGAAAATAGAGGGGGTGGCAGCAAACTGAGCAGATTGGTCCTGGTATAAATTTCCTCTCACCCGTCTCACCAGTGTTTAATAATTCTGTGAATTCCCAAACTGCCGTGATTTCCACACATTGTCCACCTTCTGCAAACTTTCTCGACTTTTCTGCCTCATCCTTCTGCCCCACCCTTCATCCTCACATATTCCATATGTTTACCAAGAGATAAATGGAAGCCGCCAAATTCCCCATCACCCCACCATCAATCGTCATATTTATCCTCTTTTTACCTCTGAACCCACATTTCCAAGAGTGACTTATCTACTCTTGATCCCACAGTTTGTGGTTTCCCAGGTGGACGTGTTTTCTCTCTGATTCTCTCCTTTTCTACTTTTTCATTCTTCTTAATATATAAATATGCCTTTTATCTCCCATTAAAAAAACACCACAATGTCCTATGTTCTATATTAGAAGAATGATTCTAGGATATTCTTCTTCTTTTTTTTTTTATTGTTACTAAAAATTTTTTTTCCAGTTTTCCAAGATTCATTCCCCATTCCCCACATCCAGTGCTCCACGCTTTAGGTGTCCCCAATACCCACCACCAGGCTCTCCCATCCCTCCACCCCCCTCCCTCCAAGTCCCTCAGTTTGTTTCTGTGTTCAAAGTCTCTGTTGTTTCATTTCCCTCCCTAGATTACCCTAGTTCCATTTACTTTCCTTCTCCATAGGATATTCTTCTAAAAATATATCTCTATGTATTTTGACACTTATCCTCACTTTCTTCCAGTTTACTCTTCAATCCACACAATATGGTTTCCACTCCACATATTCTATTGAAATGCCTCTTGCGTATGGCTTTCTTATTGCAAGTCTAATATTCACCATTATTTCTTTATTTTGGGACACTTGACCATTTTCCTTAAACTCCCCTTTTGATTAACTTCTGTAGTGCTTTTTCACTTTCTCTCCTTGCAAGATCTCTGCATATGATGTGCGCATGTTATCACATGGCAAGGATCAGTCCCGGAGATAGCCTTCTCTGTTACTTCATCTCTTGTGCCTGCTGTCCTCCCTTCATGTGCCCTCTATATCCTAAATTCACCCCCCTGGTCCAGTCCTTCCTGATCCTTGCAGCCCGTAGCTGTCTACTTCCTTACTGGCCTCTCTAATATAAGAATTCCAAAATGTAGCCCTTGATCCCCTCCCTGTCACCCATGTCAATGTCTTTGGCCAATACTCCCATCTCTGACACCTGTTCCCATCCAGTTGCTTATGACAGAAACCCGAGGACCTCATTCTTCCCCTCATCTCTCATACCTGATCCATCAGGAAATCTTTTCGGTTCCATCTCCTGACAGCTCTTGAATGTATTTGCTTTATTCCATTGCCATAACTATTAGCCTTTGGTAAGCCATCATTCCTTGTTAGACCACTGCTAGTGTCTTCTAAAAAGACTGTTCTACCTCCTATTCTCCATTTAGCAGCTAGGATGCTCTTTCAAATAGCTCAGATCGGTTTCTGCCAGCAACTTCCTACCCCAATTAAGATGCTAAGCCACAGTCTATAACCGAGATTGTACCGTCCCTGCCTTCCCCTGTAGCCTGACCTCCTGCTGGCCTGACCTCCCTTTGTCTTCTTGGCTGCAGCCACACTGGCCTTTTTTTCTGTCCTACAAAGTCCCATGCTCTTTCTACCCAGAGCCTTCCCACATGCCACTCCTCCAAAGAGGTGGTTCCCCTATTCTTTGTTTTTAGCGGTCAGTGTAATGTCAGTTTTTCTCGAGAAAC
>PITA01010820.1:0-69915 GCA_004023965.1 Spilogale gracilis | reverse complement strand
ATTTTATTCATTTGACAGCGAGAAACACAGCCAGAGAAGGAACACAAGCAGGGGGAGTGAGAGAGGGAGAAGCAGGCTTCCCGCCGAGCAGGGAGCCCGATGTGGGACTCGATCCCTGGTCTCCGGGATCATGACCTGAGCCGAAGGCAGTCGCTTAACCAACTGAGCCACCCAGGCACCCCTAATTTCCTTATTTTTAACTACAACTAATCCCAGTACTTACTAGGCATGGACTCAGATTTATTTTTTCCTTTGTCCTGTGGAAACTAAATTTGTATTTTGTCATCATGGTGGACAGTGTATCTGGTCATACTTAAACCAATATAAAAACTTTTAAACAGAAAATATCTAACTTTTGGCTGGGTTAAGTGGTCAGTTACAGATCTGCACTGATAGCTTAAGGACACTAGATGGCGATATAAGTGCACCAAATAATAAACGTTCCCTTGATTGGTCCAGTTTAAGAATCCCAACAATTAAGGCCAGAACAGGTTAATACATTAGTTAAAGAAACAAAGTCAAATATAATCAGGTGTTGGAGTGTTAGCTAATATTCCATATGTGTTCATTAACCTGATACTTACTGAAAGAAAAGATTGTTAAACTAAAAATTAATTAATCCTGATGCTGAGTCTATCTTTATCTAGCTAATTCTTGGGGCAGGAGTTGGCAATAAATACATCCCTTAAAATGTATCTAATTCATACTTTCATCTCCATTTTTGGCTTTTTTTTTTTTTTTTGGATGGAGTGTGCCTCACATGTATTATTCATAGATGAAATACTATATTCTGATTAGGAGGGTGAGTCCTAAGACACTGGCATTCTAAAGGAGAAATAGTCAACTTACTGTAAGTTGTTGGCTGGGCCATTATTGACTGGCAGGATCAACTGGAAGCACTTTGTTAGTGGATTAGGTTGCCCTGGAAATGCCTTCCTGAAACTCTAATGATGCACTTAAGGAAGCCCTCTGGGACAGGAGTAAAATGTCTCTTAGCCAGGCATGTCTTCCACCAGAGTCCTCTTGGGATGAGTTGGGAGGGGGCTGGGGCATGTCGGAAGAGAAGCTCAGTAAAGACACAGCCCCAGAAAAGGTTGCAGGTAACAATTTCTTACAGGTAAGTGGAGATAATGACTTGCTGATGTCAGCTGTGGATTTGCTGACGGTTCCAGTGCCTCCTGTATTCTTTGGCAACAACATCATTAATTCCAGAGAGATTGTATTTATTTATTCATTTTCTGGGGGTGGGGTGGCACAGGGATAGAGAAGAAGAGGGTGGGAGGAAGAGGGCATCTGAAGGAGAACATGGTTTAATCCCCTTTGCTTTTAAGGAAAAGCCACTTTGTAGGTTGAACATTGGAGTCGTTCAGTGTGCTTTCTTCTTTTTCTTTTTTTAAAAAGCCTACGTGGACGGGAAATTTGCCCTTCAGCAGAAATTCAGTGCATGTGCAAAGGGTTTGTTTGTAGATTTTTCAAATGCAAAATCGCTTGTGTTTCTGTCACCGCTGGGGTGGGGGGTTATTTCTGGGGAATGGTGGCCGCGGTGGAGGTGTAAAAGGCAAGAAGAAAAGGCGAAGCGGAGGCCGTGCAAACTCCAGACTCGCGGACAGGACGCGGAGGGAAGTGGCTGCGCGGCGCCGCGTCCCCGCCCCGAGCCCGGAGCCGGGAGTCTCGTGCCACGGCCGGTGCGCGGCGTCCCCGTGCAGTCCTGGCGACCTGTCACCGAGGACGACGTGACTCGGAGCTGCCTCCGCTTTCTCCAAGCCATATTCCTTTAAGATGATGTAATAGTCATTTCCCTGGATGGTATCTTGCCTGCACTGCTGAAACAACAGCATCGGAACTGCACTGGGAACTGTGGAACCACCCAGCTCGGCCGCCCGCCGGAGAAGCCCGAGCCCGAGCCCCCCGCGGCCCCTCTGCGCTGCGGCGGCCGGGCTCCCAGCGGCTCCCACCTGCCTGCGAACATGGGAGTCCGTTTGCCCTTGCCGGCAGGTGGGGTGGCTACCTGGGACCCCAGCAGGGCACAGCTGTCTTTCTTTCTGCTTCTGGGCTTTCCAAAAAGCTTCTAAGTCCGAGTACCTCTTCCAACTCTCTTCTGTTTTAAGGATTCTTTAAAGGCTTGATTTTTTTTTTCTTCCCCTTTTTACTGGAGAAGCTTTGGTTGGATATTTTTCTCTGCCTTGCTTCTTCATCCCAACCACCTCTCATCACGCTTTAACTTTTCTTGTGACTTGCTTCAACTTGAGATTGGGAGTGAATACATACCTATATACATACATACAAAAATATACATTTATATAAATATATAAATATATGTAATTATTTTCTAAGAGCACATCTCTTTGGCACTTTTCACTGAAACCTCTGTCCTTTACCTCTTTGGGATTTGACAAGCTCCAGACTCTGGCTGTGGATTCTGACTGCTTTGCACATGGGTATCTCTTCATAGGAACTGGGTTTCCAGCACTCACTAAGGTAAGTTCTGAGACTTGCTGCTTTTCCTGACCAGCTTGGAGGGGGGAAAATCCCCTTTTAAAAGTTGAAAATCTTATATTCCTTCTTAAAGCAGAAACAGCAGTGGAAATATTTTTAATACTAATTGCTGGAGACAGAGGTGTATAGATAAACATGTAGACACAAAATAGCTTGAGAGAAGCTACAATTTAGATGAAGAATGGCTGAAAGCAGTAGTTCCTGGGCTGCTTATGTAAAATAATCTCTCTCTCCCTCCCTCCCTCCTTACTTCCCTCCCTCCCTCTCCCTCCCTCTCTTCTCTCCAGTGGTGTCTCTTTTTCTGACTCATGCTGGGTTTGAGGAAATAATTTTCTCTCTTTTCCCTCAGACAGACCTCTGAGTAACTGGAGACTTGGCCTGCCTTGCCTACTAAGCATGGGACAGATCGGATGGAGATGAGTTGATTACATTCTGTGAAGTAATAGCTCACCACCAGCCAGGGTTTAAACTACTTTTGCAGCATCACTTCACCTGTGGACTCTTCCGAATTTTGCCTTCTTGGGGAAAAAAAACTGGAGTAAGAGAAGGTCATTTTTAACAAGTTAGCTTCCTTCTCCTTCTTTGACAAGTTGATGCAGAGGATAAGGCTGTGACTCCATTGGATTGCACCTTCAAATCAAAATAGGAGAAGAGCAAGAAGAAAGGGACAATGGCTTTGAGTGGAAACTGTAGTCGGTATTATCCTCGAGAACAGGGGGCTGCAGTTCCCAACTCCTTCCCTGAGGTCATGGAGCTGAATGTTGGGGGTCAAGTTTATTTTACTCGCCATTCCACATTAACAAGCATCCCTCATTCCCTCCTGTGGAAAATGTTTTCCCCAAAGAGAGACACGGCTAACGATCTAGCCAAGGACTCCAAAGGAAGGTTTTTCATTGACAGAGATGGATTCTTGTTCCGTTATATTCTGGACTATCTCAGGGACAGGCAGGTGGTCCTGCCTGATCACTTTCCAGAAAGGGGAAGACTGAAAAGGGAAGCTGAGTACTTCCAGCTCCCAGACTTAGTCAAACTCCTGACCCCTGATGAAATCAAGCAAAGCCCAGATGAATTCTGCCACAGTGACTTTGAAGATGCCTCCCAAGGAAGCGACACGAGAATCTGCCCTCCTTCCTCAGTGCTCCCTGCGGACCGCAAATGGGGCTTCATCACCGTGGGCTACAGGGGGTCCTGCACCATGGGCAGAGAGGGACAGGCAGATGCCAAGTTTCGGAGAGTTCCCCGGATTTTGGTTTGTGGAAGGATTTCCTTGGCAAAAGAGGTCTTTGGAGAAACTTTGAATGAGAGCAGAGACCCTGACCGAGCCCCAGAAAGGTACACCTCCAGATTTTATCTCAAATTCAAGCATCTGGAAAGGGCTTTTGATATGTTGTCAGAGTGTGGATTCCACATGGTGGCCTGTAACTCCTCAGTGACAGCCTCGTTTGTCAACCAGTATACAGATGACAAGATCTGGTCGAGCTACACTGAATACGTCTTCTACCGTAAGTACAAAGGGTTCTTTTGATTTTTCGTCTGTATCAATTCTCTTTACAGATGTTCAGTCAGTGTCTAAGGTATACTATTTGGGATTTTTTTTTAAACTCCTGAGGTACAGCTAGAGTATTAGAGGTTCTAATTCAGGTCTCAGGACTTACCTAAGGCAACTTTTTTTTTTTTCTGTTTTATCAGTGACATCAGAGAATATTCGAAGGCCTATGCAAATGATATTGGTTTAGGTAATACGGGGATTGGAGGCAGACATGCATGTCTGTTTGCCAGATACCAAATTGTGAGGAGAAGACGATGGCTGGAACTTGCCTGCTGGTCCATGGGAGGTTGGCAGGCCCAGAGTGGATGAGGTAGTGCTGTCCATTCTTTTCTGTGTACTTCGGGATCTGTTAGGCTGAAGACTTGCTTTATCAGGCGCTGTGAGAACACAAATGGCTGCTGCACAGAATGGCGTGGTCTTGGCTAGATAGATGGCAGTATAGGCTGACAAAAGACCCTGGACTCCCCCACCACATCTGAAATTTGCCTTAATAGGCTTTACAGATCTGCTGTTAGGTTCCTTAGCATTTTGTACTGAGACTTGAGTTGCACTGCAGACTTAATTCAACTGAACTTAATTTAAGACCCATCCAAAAGAAACTAGATCTTTGAGAACTGTCAATCACTAGCAGATATCTTCAGACACCTGAGGTGATAGAATTACTGACAGAAAAGGAAACCAGAGAGGGGGGAAAAGGAGTAGAAACAACGGTTCTGGAGTGTTTTAAGTAAGCGTTTCTTAGAGGTCAGTCCATTGGCTGAAACGATGACTTATGCTACAGATTGCTTTGTTTTATGAAATGGCATCATTCTAAATAAACTATAAGCCCTTGATCTCTGAAGGGAGAACTGTGAATCAGTCTGTAAAGTTTAGTGCTTGGTTTAACAGTGGCTTTTTCAATAGGGCCCAGGAGTTGCATAAAGTGAATGCCATAAGAAATGTTTCCATGTTAGCATTGAATTTCCTGTCTTCTTATTTTAAGGATAATCCATAAATTTGGGGTATTAAAATGTTTAAGATTTTTTTAGGGACTGATTTTTGTCCACAGTTGTGTTTCTTCCTGTGGAGATGGTGCTGGGAACTGTGGTAAAGAGGCTGGTGGCGATCTGGGCTGTTCCGGGTTGGGTTCTCATTCGTGAGATTTTTAGAAGTGAGGACCCATGGATTGTGTGGAAAGGACAGCCTGTGGAGAAAAATGAAGTCATGTCAGTTCAGGAATGTCTGGATGTGTAATAACAAGCATTATTTTGTCCAACAATCCCATCAATGGCCTTTATCTATAATCTATATCTTCCTTGATGCTGGAGTTTGGTCACCAGATTCTGCTTTCTTTCTTCAGGTGTAGAGATAAGACTTTACCTTTTTAGCCTTCTGCAAAGGAATCTGACATTATCTGTCATTCTGTAGAACAAATATCTGTTCCTAAGTTTTTAGAAAAATGCATCTTAGAGTTTAAATCTAGGTTTGTGATCATGACCTTGTTCTCCAATTTCAAATATTTGAAAATGGCATAAGAAGTTGTGGGCAAGTAAATGAGAACATACCAACCATCACCCCACCCCCCAAAAGGACCACATTAGGTTTTTATCACTTGCTCATCTAAACGAGACCCAGAACCTGAAATGTATTTGCCTGCTAGCTCTGTGACAGTTGTGTGTTCATCAAAGACTCATCCGTCTAACACTATGTCCTCTTTATATTGCTCTGAACAGGTTCTGCTCTGCTGATCATATAATTGCTTCCTTCTTTGTTGGGTTGCTGAGAGGCTGCTGAGGAGCAGTCTGCTCTCCATCACTCATGGACAGGCTAGCACAAACACAATGCAACTTCATATTGCACAGCGTATATATTTTATGTGACATACTTCCCTTTGTACTTAACATTCAGAGCTAAATATTAACTCTTCCTCTTCTTAGGACCAATAAAACTGACAGCTGGCTTTCTAGGGTGCATAGCAGCTTCTGTGCAGACGTTTAACCATAATTATTTAATTAGAAGCTGCCAACTGTGCCTATATAAGCATTAATTCATCAAGCTGTTGTGCTCGAGTTAATGGGCTAGAACTATGGGAGGTGCTCTAAAGCAGGGAGTCCACTCTGCAAAGAGACTCTTCCTCCAGCACTAGCCCTGCCTGGCCCTGCCTTATGCTGCCCAGTATGGAGCCCTGGTGTGCACTGGAGAGCAGAGCCCCTGTAACCACCACCTGTGAAATTGGAAGGGGTGGCATGTGTCCCCAGGAGCATCTCCACATCCTTAAATTAAAAAACAAAAACAAAAATAAAAACAGATCAACCAGTCAACCAGCAAACAAAAAAAGACCCTCTTCACAAACAAACTCAAGTTCTTCCTTGGTTGAAAAAAATTATATTGTATATATAAACTCCTTAGATCCAAGGAATTAACTCCAAGCAATCAGACTCTTGTAATAACCTGGAGATGATACAAAGTCATTTTGCCTGGATCCATATTACAGTGAAAATGAACAGTGAGAAATGAATACATTGCATAGAGTGGTTAACAGTCATGGGGAGAGACCCCTTTCTTTCTGTTTGCCACATTTTCTTTCAAGTTTTTCAAAGGGAAATTGAAAGAGTGAAATCTCCCTGTCAGTCATTAACAGGCAGATTCTTGCCTCATTTAATCTTAATGCAGACTGAGAATTGATGGTCACATCAGGTAGACTATTTAATTAATGTAGGAATTGTTAAAGTCAACAGGTGTTTGTACGTGTTTAAGAGGGTAATAAAAAATATGTTTATCTACATTGCTTACCAAAATATGGTATGTGAGATGCTATGGATTATGATTCACTTATCAGCAAGCAGGAAAATATGACTGATGTAGGAATATAGATAAGAAATATCTAATAAATAAATAAGTAATCCAGGGGTACCTGGGTGGCTTAATTGGCTAAGGGTCCAACACTTGGTTTCAGCTCGGGTCCTGATCTCATGGGTCATGGGATCAAGTGAGCCTCACATCCAGCTCTGCACTCAACAGGAGTCTGCTTGGATAGTCTCTCCCTCTGCCCCTTCCCCCGCTCTCTCTCTCTCTCTCTCTCTCTCTCTCAAGACAATAAATAAACCTTAAAAAAAATAGGTAGGATTGCCTCCCAAAGCATTTTAGATATGTCCTTTATTTTAATTTAAAACAGTGAGGAAGTACATTTTCTTCTTTACCACCCCACTAGCTAAATAATAACTCCTCTTTTCTCTTCAAGTATTACATAGAAGGCAATATCATAAACCTCAGAGAATACCTTCTTGACTTACCTATAAATGTAATTGGAGCTGAGTAATTTGGAAAAGAGAAGTCCTGATTTTGAATCAGATACTCAATAGCTATTCACACCACTTAGGAACAAAATCACAGGTGCATAGAAATAAATGAACCTGCTATTTAGGAACAATCTTCCAATGCCTGAGAGTGAGAAGACTGTTCTTGGTTGGAGAGAACTATACACATTTTTAAAATCCTACTCATTAGTGAGTTACTTCAGACAAATGGCTGAAACACGCAAATTAAAAGGAATTTGCCTCGAATTTTACTGTGATAACATGACAAGTACGGAGTTTAATTCATAGGATGCATACCCCCAAAACATACACTCTGAGTTCTGTGAATTATAATAGACACCGACTCATCGTCTTTTCAACAAATTGCTGCTTGTCAGTGCATTTTAATCTTCTCTTTACTTCATTTCCTTAAATTTAAAGGTTGTTTCCACAAACTCTCTAAATTGTTTTATGTACTGTTAACCTTCAGAATTACAGTGCTAGTTATTTTACCAGCAAAAAATGGGTTTATTTGGGAAAAGTAGAAAATTGCAATTCAGGATAAGCAAGTTAAGGCAAAACCATAGGCAAGACAAAAAAACCAAGGAGAGAAATTCTCTTTTTTTATAGGAAAGGGGGGTGGGCATTGAGCAGGGCTTTTATAAACAAAAAGCCCATTGGTGTAAACTGGGAGTTAGTTGTGTAGTGGCTTTTCATTGGCTCAGTGGTGACCATCTCTTATTGGCTGGGCCATTAATGTGGAAGTAGACAATTTTGCTTCATCCTGTGGAGGGTAATAAAGTAGTATGGATTTGCAAGGTCTGTCTCTTCTTGTTGGGTCTGCAATAGATGGCAAGTGGTTAGGGTGTGAGAGTCTCCCCTTCTGGGGTCTGGATTCTACTTTGATGAGGTTTCCTTTTTAAAAGTTTCACGGTAGACAGCACTTCAGGGCTGTTGAATGAGATGGGGCGTTGGAGAACAGTCAGTCTGAAAATGAGTTCTAAGAACTCAGCTGCATGGCCTTCCATTGGGAAGAGATATGCAGTTGTGGCTGCTGTCATTGACTCACCCAACATTGTCTTTAGAGACTTCAGTAAGAGGGTATGTTCTTTTTTTTTATTATCAATTAATTTTTTATTTATTTGACAGAGAGAGATCACAAGCAGGCAGAGAGGCAGGCAGAGAGAGAGAGGGAAGCAGGCTCCCCGCTGAGCAGAGAGCCTGACATGGCCCAGATCCCAGGACCCAGAGGCTTTAACCCGCTGAGCCACCCAGGCGCCCGAGGGTATGTTCTTAACAGGCAGAAATGTAGCCATCCTCAAATGATTCTAGCTATTTTTCTACTGGTATTCGAGAGATACCAATACCAATGATAACTTCTATTTTTATTGCTCATAGAGATATGATGCTGGTTTGTTTAAAATGAAGCAGCAGAGCATTGTCAAAACGGTGAAGGTTTGGTCTTTACCACCATCTGTCTCTCCTCTTCCTGTGTTGTTTTTCCGTCTTCTCCACCTTAGAGACCTTTTTAGTGCAGTTTTAGTCATTTCCGCTTTCTTGTTCTTCCTTTCCATCGTCAGTAACAATTCTCTTCTGCCATATATTTGGAATACTTTCAAGGCATAGTGTACTTTTCTCAGTGGTTTTGGTACCTAAGAAATATTTAAAACTAGAGCACAGTTTTGATATAAGGCTTCATCATGAGTTTGAACTGGACCCATGCTGGGCAGATATGAAATGGTAATACTCATGACAAAGGTGAGGTGTATGGATATAATTTTTTAAAAATCTTTTTTTTTTAAGATTTTTATTTGTTTTTTTTTTGTTGTTGTTGTTTTGTTTTGTTTTAAAGATTTTATTTATTTCACAGAGAGAAACATAGCCAGAGAGGGAACATAAGCAGGGGGAGTGAGAGAGGGAGAAGCAAGCTTCCCGCTGAGCAGGGAGCCCAATGTGGGGCGTGATCCCGGGTCTCCTGGATCATGACCTGAGCCGAAGGCAGTCGCTTAACCAGCTGAGCCACCCAGGCGCCCCAAATTTTTTAAAAATCTCTTTAATGTGCTGTGTTTCGATCATTGGGCTTAATGTAAGAGTGATATAAACATGCTAGTGAAATATTTTATTCCAGTATTTTTATTTTCATGCCAAACAAGATAGGTTGTTATCTGAGCCCAGTCCCTTGTGCAATTCAGGTACTTTCTTCCTAGGTCTGTGGCATCACTGAGTGAATCTGGCAGCAAGAGAAGTGTCAGTATGGGGGCAGGATGGGAAGGTCTCTGAGATTGCCCTTATGTGCCTTAATATGTTAAAAAATATATAGACAACTGGAAAGAGAAGAGCAAATGTTCCTGACAGCCTAATGAGGTTTAGGTCTTATCAAAGACATTAGAAAAGGAAATAGGTGAGAATATGCCACAGAAGCTCCATTTGGAACCCCTCCAAGCATGAACAATGAAGAGGAGTGACTGTGCACAGAAGAGAGTGTGTATCTACATATAGAAGAAAGTGCTTCAGGAATGGATACATGGATGCTCAGTTTCTGCCTCATAACTTTGCTCTCTTTCTTTGTTTTTTGCTATAGCTTTCCTCAAATAGTACATTTCTTGGCAAGTCAGTGAAAAAAACATCATACAGAAATTTTCAAATGGATCCAAATGTAGACACCCAGTTCCAATAATTACAATTAACACTACAAGAGCAATCTTGTTTTATATATATTCCTACCTACTTCCCCTTCTGTCTGCACTATATTATTTTGAAGCAAATTTCAGACATAAATCATTTCATTCATCCACAAATACAGTACTGTTTCTTTCTAAAATTAAACAAAATAAAATAAAACACAATACCATTATCACATATAAAATTAGTAATTCTTTAATATCATTTAATATCTAATTAGTATTAAAACTTCTTTGATTTGGAGGCACTTGGGTGGCTGAAGTGGTTAAGCCACTGCCTTCAACTCAGATCATGATCCTGGAGTCCCAGGATCGAGTCCCGAATCAGGCTCCCAGCTCCACGGGGAGTCTGCTTCTCTCTCTGACCTTCTCCCATCTCATGCTCTCTCTCACTCACTCTGTCTCTTTCAAAAAAATAAAAAAAAACTTCTTTGATTTTGTTACAGTATTTTCTTCAAGTTGGCTTATTAAATCAAAATTCAAATAAGGTCTATCCATTATCTTCGATTGCTGTTTTTTTTTCATTCAAAACTTTTAAATATTGTATTTACCCAATATGCAACAAAGTAGCAAAATGTATATCTTAAATCTCTTTTAATCTCTCCTTGCCTCCCTCCTTTCTTCTTTCTCTTTCTTTATCTTTCTTCCTCCCTCCCCCTCCCTTCCTTTTTTAAAACCAATTGATTTGTTTGAAGAAATAAAAGGGTTTTCTTTTGGGCATGTTTTCCATGTTCAGCATTCAGCTTTCTGGGTTTTACTGATCCATCCCTATGATCTTTGTGAGGCCATTAAAACATTTTTTTCCTGACCCCTTTATTTGTGAATTTGTTAATTTGTTAGATCTTTATTCTAAATTCTAGAGACTCAGTCGGATTCATTTTCAGTACTTCTGGCAAGAAATTTTTATAAGTGATGGCAAGTCCATTTTTTTTACATTATCGAAGCATAATAAACATACAGTATTATATTAGTTTCAAATGTACAATATAATGATTCAACAATTCAATACATCCCTCAGGTATCATGATAAGTGTACTCTTAATCCCCTTTGTCTAGTTCACCCTGGGCAAATCCATTTTTAACTTTTAATTTGCAAAAGGCAATAAAAAAAACCCCTATTTTTCTTTCCAGTTGTTTAAGAACTATCTAATATTCCCTAGCTGTTCTTCTCCTTTTTATAAAAGATTTATTTATTTATTTATTTATTCATTCATTCATTTATTTATTTATTTATTTCAGAGAATGGAGCGGTGGTGAGGAAGAGCGAGAGAGTCTTAAGCAGACTCTGTGCCAAGCACGGGGCCCAAAGTTAGGGCCTGATGCTAGGATCAGGACCTGAGCCAAAGTCAAGAGTTGGATGCTCAACTGAGTGTGCCACCCTGGTTCCCTACCTTGCTATTTTTATCACTAAGATGGGCTAACATCCTGGTGCAGTGAACCTGCCAAGAGTCCTATAGACTGGGTAGGGTCCTGTAGACTGGGAAGGAGAATCATTTGGAGTGGGGAAGTTTCCCACCTGGTATGCAAATTTTATATTCTTGGATTCTTTCAACTGTGCTCAATTGCACTGACTGAACTAACTCATTATCTGTATTCCCCAAACCTCCTGTCTTCTTGTGTTTCTTCTCACAGTGATTGGCATCATCAGTCATGCATTTCTCCAGGGAAGAATGGAACGTAGGTGGCATTCCTAACTCTTCCTTTTCCCCAACCTATGACAAATCCTACCGGTTCTTCTTCATCTCTCTCAATCCATCCATTTCTTTCCACCACCACCTAGGCTACCCTGGCCCAGACCACTAGCACTGCTTTTTGTTGCTTTGGAACCCTGGGAGTATCCCGAGTGAAATCTGAAACCAGCTCTGTATGCAGAGCGCAGGAAGAGACTGTAGGAAGAGGCAGGGCTCTCTAGATAGGTAGCAGGCTGAATAAGCAAGAGAATGTACTTATATTATAAGACTTGTCTCGGGCAGCCACAAAACAAATAGAATTCTGCGTCCATCTGCCAAATCTTAAAAGTTTTTATAGAGGCCTTAAACCATCCAGATGGTCTCAACACCATATCACTATCTCAAGGCTGTGTCCTTAGAGCAGCTTCTGGGAGCAGGGAAGGCAAGTGGAAAGCATATTGCAAAGATAGGGGAGGGATTGAGGAGTCTCTGATTTGCCTCAGTCAAGCTCATGGGTCAACCAGTGGCTATATCCTCTCGATGACCTCTCCCAAAACTTTTCTAGACCACTGCAATGGAAATTAAATTGTCCCGCCTACCCCAAATTCCATGTTATCCCCTTTGAATCTGTTCTCTTTGTTGCAAAAATAGGGTGAGATTTCTAAAATGGGAGCTTGACCATGTCATTCCTGCTTAAAGTTCTTCATTCCCTTACAACTGTCCATAGAATTAAATGCAAACTCCTTACCAGGAATCATAGCCCCTCGTGAAATGACCTCTTCCCTTCCCCAGAATCTTCTGTTGCTATCCTGCCCTTTGCATTTTGAATCTCAGCTATCCTTGATTTCTTTCAGTTTCTGAATGCTGTTATGTGCTTGCTTCTTCGGTTTTGTGTGTGATATTCTCTCTGCCTGGAATTCTGCTTCCACCTGCTTTGATGAACTAAATCTTCACGTTCCAATCTAGAGATTACCTTTTCTGGGAAGCCTTTCCTAACCCACTGAATCTGGTTAGGCACCCCTTATCTTTGACCCAGAGGATTCCCTGGCACAAATAATATAGTATTATACTTGGTTACTTGGCTCTTTTATATTATCTGTAAACTCTGTCAAGATAGGAACGGTGTTGGGGCATCTGGGTGGCTCAGTTGGTTGAGCGACTGCCTTCAGCTCAGGTCATGATCCTGGAGACCAGGGATCGAGTCCTGCATCGGGCTCCCTGCTCGGCGGGAAGCCTGCTTCTCCCTCTCTCACTCCCCCTGCTTGTGTTCCCTCTCTGGCTGTGTTTCGCTCTGTCAAATAAATAAAATCTTAAAAAAAAAAAAAGATAGGAATGGTGTCTGTCATGTTCATCACAATACCTGGCATAGTACATGAAATAAATGTAGGTACTCCATAAACAGTTTCCAGAAGAATGAGAAATAAATGCCCACTGTAGAGTAAGATTATGGTCATAAATACCACTGTCTTGAATATAGCATTGCATTACCTCGTAACAGAAGAATGAGAGAGCAGTGATGGAATGATGATGCTATGCTATAAATAATAGTAACAGTTTTTTTCCAAATTTCTATTGAGTGCTTTGGGCACTGGGATAAGTACTTTACATGCAAATTGTAAATCTTACTGAAAGACCCTGTGCTCTTAGCACCTGTATAGAGACTTGAGCCCAAGGGGACTGAGAAAACACTTAGCTCAAGCGGGATCCCCTGTGGTCTCCTTTTACTTGGTTCATCCAAGCAGGAGCAAATCAAAGCAGGGTATGGCCAGGGTTTAAGGAACAACCCAGGAAGGACTCAGGATTCAGAAAAGTGTTCCAAAATTGAGAAAGTCATTCCAGGAGGAAGAGAGCTATACCAAAATGCAAAGAATGTTATGAGAGCAGCCAGGTTGTCTTCTTAATTTCCTCCTGCTGAAGTATTCCATTTCCCCCTCCCTCCCTTCCCATAAATGTTAGTGATTGCTCCTTAATGCCAGAGGCAGCAGAACATGGTAGTGAAGGGCCCAGGTTTTGAGGTCCTGACGGCTTGAGTTTGAATCCCAGGCTATTGGGATTACTGACAAATTATTTTACTTCTTTTTATTTTATTTTTTTTGTTATTGTGTTATGTTATCCACCATAAAATACATCAGTAGTTTTTGATGTAGTGTTCCAAGATTCATTGTTTATGTGTAACGCCCAGTGCTCCATGCAATATGTGCCCTCCTTAATACCCACCACCAGGCTCACCCTTCTCCCAGCCCTCCCCTCTAAAACCCTCAGTTTGGTTCTCGGAGTCCACAGTCTCTCATGCTTGTCCCCCCCTCCGATTTCCCCCAATGAAAGGAAAAGGAAAAAGAAAAATTATTTTGCCTCTGTGCCTGGAAAATGGAGGTGAGGACAACAGTATGTACCCCATGTGGCTCTGACATTCAGATGGGTTGATATATATAACCAATTTAGGACAGTGCCTGTCCCCTGGGCAGTGCTGTGAAGGTGTTAGTAATTACCAGGAAGGCTGGAAATACTGGAGGGAGGAGACACAGTTGCGCTTTGTAAATAACTCAACTGATACTTTCTGATTCTCCCTTTGGACACTTTGCCTAGAAATGTACATCTAGATTTTTTTTTTTTTTAATTTACTCATTTTACAGGGGGGCAGGGAGCATGAGCAGGGAGAAGAAGAAGCAGAGGGAGAGGGAGAATCCTGAAGCACATTCCCTGCTGAGTGCAGAGCCCAACATGGGGCTGGATACCAGGACCCTGATCTCATGACCTGAGCCAAAATCAAGAGTTGGGCACTTAACCAATTGAGCCACTCAGGGGCCCCCAAATGTAATTGTAAAGAGGAAATTCAAGCCATGTGTTTTACTTGAATCTGAATATGCAAAAAAGTAAACACCCCAAAAGGCTTCAAATTCTGCTGACTCTTTTCATCCCCCTGGCTGTTCCATTGTGGATGTCATTAATAGTGCCTTTCTTGGGGCGCCTGGGTGGCTGAGTTGGTTAAGCGACTGCCTTCGGCTCAGGTCATGATCCCGGAGACCTGAGATCAAGCCCCACATCAGGCTCCCTGCTCGGTGGGAAGCCTGCTTCTCCCTCTCTCACTTCCCCTGCTTGTGTTCCCTCTCTGGGTGTGTTTCTGTCTGTCAAATAAATAAAATCTTAAAAAAAAAAAAATAGGGGCACCGGGGTGGCTCAGTTGATTAAGTGACTGCCTTAGGCTCAGGTCATGATCCTGGAGACCTGGGACCGAGTCCCACATCGGGCTCCCTGCTCGGCAGGAAGCCCGCTTCGCCCTCTCTCACTCCCCCTGCTTGTGTTCCCTCTCCGGCTGTGTTTCTCTCTGTCAAATAAATAAAATCTTAAAAAAAAAAATAGTGCCTTTCTTTCCACCTTGTTTTCAACTTGGGATTTTCAGAATCTAGGATAATATGAGAGAGAACGGAAATTTAAGACTACAACTTATATATTCCATCACTGCAGAATTAGAATAACCTTTATGAGTCTCAACCTAGACAATATTCTCCTTCATGGTGACAGAAAATGGTTATTGAGCATGCCACTGACAATAGGATCATTCAAATTGCTCCAAAAATGAAAACAAGACATTTTGCTCCACATGGTGAGTAGCTGCATTGTGTGGCATTACAAACAAATCAGAGTACTAATTCGGGGCTGTTGCCATATGACCTGCTCAAAAGCTGCCCATGGGAAGAAACTGATACTTTCCACTTTCATTTATCAGTCAGGTTCCAAAGTAGAAAATTCTTACCATTTTCCCCACCCCAATTTATACGGACTTTTCATTCTGAGTACATTTGATACAATGTGACTGTCAATTACATTGGTGAAAATAGAAGGCAACCCATTATACATAACTTGATGGAGCACTTAAGATGCCTTAGGGCTGTTATATATATATTGTACTGTAGGCAATATACTGTCCAAATCAAGAGTAATAGGCAACTAACTAGAGAAGAGGGGAGATAGGCTCTGGTAACAGTGACTTTCCAGTAAAGGGGACCTTGGAGCAGCAGAGATATTCTAGGGACTGGGATACAGGCAAGGGATATGGATGTTAGTGGGGCAGAGAGCCTGCAGTGAAAACCATGCGGAGGCTTGAGATCTGGGGAAGCGCTGCAGTTCTGCAAATCCCCTAATCACAGAAGGAGAGCTGGCACAGGATGGAAAGTGCATCAAGCCTGGTTGGGAGTCATGGTTCATTGTGTTACATTGTAAACATTCAGTTATGTCAGGTGGAAAAACTTTCCTATGGGCATGTGTCAGCAAATGTGCACTGGAATGCAAAGGAAAATAGGATTCAGTTCTCATTAATTTCCCTTTTAGCCAATGAGGTGAACTTTCTTTTTTTCTTTAAATAGAGGAATACCTGTGTGGGGCTGTACAATTTTGTTGAGCTGCACCGTAACAGAAAAGTGTTAATTTCTATTTGTGTAAGAAAAACATGCCTTAAAAAATGAGCAGGGGTACCTAGGTGGCTCATTCAGTTGAGTGTCTGACTCTTGATTTCAGCTCAGATCAGGATCTCAGGGTTCTGGAATCAAGCCCAAGGTCTGGCTCTACCCTCAGCATAGAGTCTGCTTGCCCCTCACCCTTTACTCCTCCCCATGCCGATGCTCTCTCTCTCTCAAATAAATAAATCTTTAAAAAATATTTAAAGTATGGACTGGATTTTATTTTTTAAAAATGAGCAGTTTTTGGGTACCTGGGTGGCTCAGTCAGTTAAATGGCTGCCTTTCGGCTCATGTCATGATCCCAGGGTCTTGGGATCAAGTTCCACATTCAGCTCCCTGTTTGGCAGGGAGTTGGCTTCACCCTCACCTTGTCTGCCCTTCTACCTACCTGTGCTATCTCTGTCAAGTAAATTAATAAAATATTTTTTAAAAAATGAGCAGTTTTGGGCGCCTGGGTGGCTCAGTTGGTTAAGCAACTGCCTTCGGCTCAGGTCATGGTCTCGGAGACCCCGGATCAAGTCCCACATCGGGCTCCCTGCTCCGTGGGAAGCCTGCTTCTCCCTCTCTCACTCCCCCTGCTTGTGTTCCCTCTCTGGCTGTGTTTCTCTCTGTCAAATAAATAAAATCTTTAAAAAAAAAAAAAATGAGCAGTTTTGGGGCCCTGGGAGGCTCAGTTGTTAAGTGTCTGCCTTTGGCTCAGGTCATGATCCCAGAGTCCCAGGATTGAGCCCTGCATTGGGCTCCCTGCTCGGCAGGAGGCCTGCTTGTCCCTCTCTCACTCCCTCTGCTGTGTTCCCTCTCTGGCTGTGTTTCTCTCTGTCAAATAAATAAAATCTTAAAAAAAGAAAAAGCAGTTTTGCTTGGTTTCTCTGGGTCAGAAACTCCTGTGGCTTGGAGCAGTAATGACTAATGATACAAAGTGTGATACTCTCAACATCATAAAGGTCCTTTTAGTCACTTCAATGCTCAGTAATGTAAAATATTTGTTTGAAAAGATCTATTTTCTTGCCACTTACTGAGGACCTGTTTTATATAAAGTGCTTCTCTTTGTTTTGGTAGGATTGTCCATTTGAGAGGGGAAATATCATATCTGTATGCAAAGAATTGATATCCTGATTCACAACATCCTCACGGTAATGATTTTCTAGTACTTTTCCCTAATGTGCTAGGGAAGTGATTCACAATGTGCACAGTCTTCATTGATTGCAAACTGCCGGCCCTTCAAACCTTCTTTCATCAGTATCCTTCCACACAGACAGGACGTGTAGTGACATGTAATCTTGTTTTCTAACAGATCTCGACATCCACTCATGAGAATGGCCTTCATTAACAGGCAGGTTTAGGTCTAGCCTAAGTTACTTATACAAAATTCTGTTCTCTGCCTTCCGGCTACGTGAGTAAATAGCAGGCACTGTGACCTTGCTATTCCCTTTGCTTTTGTTTGTGTTGGATTCCTAGACTTCTCTTTGATGGTTGGCCCTTGTAATTCTCCCAGAAATATTTACTGAACACCTACTATGCACCAGAGACTTCATGCAGTTCCAGGGTTTCAGCTGTACACAGGAAGCATATGATCAATGCTTTTATGGAGCATATGGTTTAGGGAGAAATTAGACTAGTAAATGGGCAATTTTGATGTAGTGGTGGGGAAGAGTCAGTGAATACAAAAATCAAGAAGGAGCTCCGAGTCTGAACGTGGGGTGTCAGAACATGAAACTGGAGTTTATTTTATTGCTTGGAGAGGAGAAAATGCTTAAATCTTAAATGCATTTGTTGACTTTAAGATACTAGCTGGCTGATAGAGTCATAAAAATTATATCCTGGGATGGCTTAGTGGAACCCTAAGATCACTAGCCATCATTTCATTTTTCCTTAGAGAAATCGCATTAGATTTTTTTCCAGTGATAGCTGTGTGAGTTATTTTAGCTCGTCCAGGACCCAATATCCTAAGAAAACTCTTCAGTTCTCTTTTGTGTTCAAACCTTTGTCTTGGGAAAGTGTATGTGCAAAATTGGAAGCCAAATGATAGCCTTGGATGACTAGCAATTGATTTTAAAGATATTTTATGATTATGTCTGTAATGTTCATTTATAATGATTCTCAATGTAGTTTATGTCACTATTATTATTCTAACTTTATCTCTGGATTACTGACTTGCCTGGTCTGTCTCATGTACAACTCAGTTTCAGTAACTACTACAGTGGGAACACATAGGAGGTGATCATAAGCATTTGCTGAATGAATGGATAAATTCATAACTGTCACATTTTTAAAGAAAGAGAATGTGAAATGTAAAGTGAATGAGATTTGCTTCCGGTTTTACCTGCCATTTACTTCTAACCATGGGTGCATTCTCTAAGTGACAGTGAACATGTGGTTGATAAACTGAGGGTATCAGAACTATCTGGGTAAAAACCTTTGTTTTGTCACTTCCTGGCAAGGCATCTTTGGGCAAGCATCTTAGCCTCTACACCTCAGAACACTCATCTGCAAAAGGGGAACAAGGAAGCTTCTCTCTCGGCAGTGTTGTGTCTCATCAATAGCCGGGTACCTCATCTCTAGGCTCTTTTAGTTCATCCTACAAATAGGCATGTTTGGACTTAGAAGAAGAAACTGAGAGAATATGGAGCCATTAGAACTGACCCTAAAAAACAAACAAACAAACAAACAAATATTTTTTAAAAGAAAGAAAGAAAAGAAAAGAAGTGATCCTGCCTGCTATCACAACAAAAATCAAGCTGCTGCCCACTGGTTTCAGTCTGAACTATTGCTGCACACACTTCCTGACCTTGGGGGAAGGAAAAACACATCATCTCACACCTGCTCTTCTAGTTCCCTCATAAGCTCGCCACCTCTGCCCCCTGAGGACACTTGTCCATCTGCAGTGACCCATCACACCAGCCTTTGGACAGTTCTTTCTGCAGGCTGGTTTGTACACCACCTGAAGACTGCACTTCTTTTTTTTTTTTTTTTTTTTTAAGATTTTATTTATTTGACAGAGAGAAACACAGCCAGAGAGGGAACACAAGCAGGGGGAGTGAGAGAGGCAGAAGCAGGCTTCCCGGCAGAGGCTTAACCACTGAGCCACCCAGGTGCCCCTGAAGATTACACTTCTTTCACTGCTTCCTTGCACTCCTTGCCTTTCTGAGTCCTTCAGTGAGGCTGTAGTGGGTTTTCCTTGGAAAGACTTTCCATTACCATCCCAGCTGAAGCAGAAGAGGTTGTCCTTATTCTCTGTTCAGCACAGTGTTTCCAGCACTGTTCAGACGTGTGATTCCAGTTGACTGTAAGTTTCCTGGTGGCAGGAGAGCTCTTGTTTCCCTAGAGACTAGTACAGTGTAGGCACTCAAGAAGTTATTTTTTTCTCTATCCACTTCACCCCACCATGTAAAATTATGATAGTAGGATTCGTTCTCATGGTGAAAGCAACTAATGATATATGTGTGTGTGTGTGTGTGTGTGTGTGTGTGTGTGTGTGTGTGTGTGCATGTGGTACATATATCCTCTGGCTTGTAGAGGAGAAATGAAGGAGGGTAAAAAAGCAGAGGGCAATGTAATATATGTAAACCCTGAGAGATCAGTTAATGGAGGCGAGTGGAAATTCACTTTGATGAGTTTCACCCCTCTAGTACTCAGGTCCCTCGACTGTGTAGAGGGAAGAGTGGACTCGGTCCACTGTCTTCTAGGACACGGACAGCTGGGTAGTATGATGCGTATAAAGAAGCTATGTTGCTTGAATAGATGTGTGCTATGAAGGCAGATTTTATCTTAGCTTGAATGAATATCAGGAGGATGTCTGAAGAAAAGAGAGATGAAATCTGCTCATTTGGAAAGTTGTTAAGGCATTTAGAAACGAATGGTCAAAAAAAGTGCAAATGGGTTTTAATGGCACTGCAGCAAGCACTTGCATTCTTAATGTCTCAGGGTGAGTAGCACAGAGCCAGCATATGTGGGGCCTATTCTGATCTCCACTTGCTACATGATTACAGACTTAGGGTGTGAAGGTACTGGCCACATGGAAAAGCACAAATTCCTTTCTGAAGCCTCATAAACTATAATGCTGGATGGAGCTTGAAGTATATCTTTCACACCAGAGAGAGTACTGACTTGATTTATAAAATCAGAGCATCCCGGGAGTTTATAAAATCAGAGCATCCCAGGAGATGCAGGGTCTCATGATTCTGTCCTTCGTTTCCTCTCTGTAAATCTTCAGGCTTTAATTGAAGTCCTGTGTAGCAGCTAACATAGAGAAATCTTTTAAAGTGGCTTTTAAGTCTTAAATTATTTCAATTTAAGTGGGAATTGGCTGTGAGGCATTCTTCCCCATTCAGTTTCCCCTTTCTGCCTTTTGTTCTCCCTGGTGGCCCCCGGCCAGTTCCAGGAAACCCAGGGCTCAGTGCAGCTGCTTGCAGGTAGCAAGGGTTGAAAGGGCGCGTTCTATCCTGACATAAAGAATTAATTGTAAACAAAAAGTCTATTTTGAGGGTGTTTGGAAATAATACCTCATACCAGCCATATTCTTCTGTATAAGAACAGCAGGAACACTTTCTTTTTATCATAGCTATATTTTCATATTGTTTGTAGTCTGTGATTTGCCTTGGTAATTTGCTTCCTTTTATGGGAAAACAAGTTTTCTTCCAAACAACCAGATGCAATGTAATCAAATAATTACTACCTAACCTGGACATTCTAAGCAAATGGTGAATTTTCATCATCCTGAAAAGTTTTCTTTTTATGTTTTTGGTCAGGTTTTTTACTGTCTTTTTTTTTTTTTTTAAGATTTTATTTATTTATTTGACAGAGAGAAACACAGTGAGAGAGGGAACACAAGCAGGGGGAGTGAGAGAAGGAGAAGCAGGCCTCCCGCCGAGCAGGGAGCCCGATGTGGGGCTCGATCCTGGGTCTCCGGGATCATGTTCTGAGCCGAAGGCAGTCGCTTAACCAACTGAGCCACCCAGGCGCCCCACGTCTTTTATTTTCATTTGACTTATGTTTCATTCTCAGGACAAGTGTTATTGAAGGATGAACTGAAGAAAGGCATGCTTTAGAAAAAGTAAAGAGTAAGAATAAATTAATTTTGCCTTTATCTTTGGTATATTAGAGAGAGAGAAAGGTAACTACCTTAATTAGCTACTTTAAATTTTTGTGCAACAACACAAGTGATGGGAGTCATTGGTAGTGAAAGAAGGCCTAGAAAATAGTTTTTACAACCAACTTTATATGCACTCTACCTTGGAAGTTTGCAGTTGTTTTCTCTACTGTTAGTAAATCCCAAAGTTAGTATGTTATTCTATTAGATCTATATAGTGTATACTTGCTCCATGGAGCTTAAGGGGATATGGTAAAACCTCTGGTTGAAAGGGCGCTTTCTATCCTGACATGAAGAATTAATTGTAAACAAAAAGTCTATTTTGAGGGTGTTTGGAAATAATACCTCATACCAGCCATATTCTTCTGTATAAGAACAGCAGGAACACTTTCTTTTTATCATAGCTATATTTTCATATCGTTTGTAGTCTGTGATTTGCCTTGGTAATTTGCTTCCTTTTATGGGAAAACAAGTTTTCTTCCAAACAACCAGATGCAATGTAATCAAATAATTGCTACTTTAATTTGCTGCTGAAGTCCCCCTGAGGAGAAATGAAGAAAACATAGGTATGCAGTGACACATGTTTGAACTCTGCGGTGTTAACAATACTTGTAGTTATCCTTTCTTGAATTCTGTGTCAGGTTCACATCAAGTGTTTCTTGTTTAATCCTCTCGAAAACTCTACAGTAAGAAACTGGGGCTCAGAGAGGTTCAACTTCCTCAAGGTCACCACTAGTGGTTGCTTCAGAATTTCTGTATAGGAAAACCAAGTAGTGTTAAGTGTGAGAGAAGTTCATTTGTTCACATCAAGAACAGGGTGAGGTAGGCTGGTGGAGATCAAGGCTGAACCTCTCTACCCCTCAGACCCAAGTTGCTGCTACGGGATCTAATAACTGGGACAAGCAGAATGAAAACCCCAGTTGCCCTGACCCCGGTTCTCACGCCCTTGACTGTCATGCCACACCGCAGAAGGACCAGATGGCAGCGCTGCGTTTTTTGATGTGCCGAAAGCAGCTCTTCGAGGGAACCACCGCCCAAGATTAAGTGAGGAACCCACATACAGCCTCCTGGAGGGGGTGGGATGGCAGAAGGTGCTGGACAAGGATGATTTCCCATTCTTACTCCCCTTCACATTTCAAGCCCTTAGGAACACGATTTCCCTCATGATATAGCCTTAAAAAAAAATAAACCAGATTGGGCTGAAATCTGCGAATCTGTCCTCAGTTACCCACACAGAACTTCTGGGACACAATCTCTTCTCCCAAAAACTCCTACACAGCATTATTTTTAAGCACTTCATTTCCTAGGTACCACAAATATGAAAAGGCACAAGATTTCATAGTACAAAAAGATGTCAAAAACATTTAAAATGGAATAGGAAGATTTATCCTTGTCTTCCTAAATACCTAAGCAAAAAAAAAAAAAGTATACATACACATGTATAAAATTCTTAAAAGTAAAAAATGCAAAGGCATTGGGCAGTTTCTGGTTCTAGGATCAGTAGCGAAAGTGAGATGAGTGAGGTAGTTGGAAACAAGATTAATCCAGATGCCCTGATCAGCATTGTTGGTCCCCAGAGAAAAGGCCCATTTAGATATGAACCTATGATGAACTCAGAACACTGTTTAAATTATAAAAAGTACTCTTTTACCTCTTCTAGTTTTTACTTTGGGGAGAGTTACTTGAGAACATAATTGTGGTTAAGTAGTTTATATTATTAATAGCTTTATATAACCTTATAAGCCTGGTCATATACAGCAGTAAGGTTACAACCAAAAACTAAAAAGAAATATTGATTCTTGGTTTTAAAACCAATCAACCTCCTTAGTCCCTTTCCATTCTAAACCTTGATGAAAATCCTAGAACCCTAGAGATGGGAAAGTATGAAACTCTTGGCTCTTCCCCATGTCTTATGTTTTTTTTATTTACTCCATTTAATTGTTTGCTCTTTTCTAACGTTAATTATAAATGCCACTGATTGAGTCTAAATCACAAAGCAAAGACTGTGATAAGCGCTTTGTAGATATTATGGTGTTCTCTATTCAGAACAGCCTCAGGAGATAAGGCTTATTTTTTCCATCTTACATATGAGAAAACTGAGACCTAGGGAGAGTCTTACTCAGGTTCACAGCTAGTGAATAATAAAATCAGGATCTAGACACTGATCAAATCCATCTGATTCTAAAGACTGAATGCTTTTTTAATTACTAAATTACATTGGATGTCCATCGAGTACAGATCTTTCTTATAAAGTGAAATATAGAAATTAGTAATACAGAAAGTGAGATCAGAAGAGGATTTTTAAAAAGATGGTAGAAGAAACAGTATATTTGTATGCTGATAGGAAGGATTCAGTTGTTAGGGAAAAAATAGACAATATAGGAAAGAAAGATGATATCCTTTCTCTTGAGTGATATCCTTGGATAAGTAAAAAGGAATGGGATCGAGTGTACAGAGTTTATCCTTCGTTATGAGCTTTGTCAGTTCATCCAGAGTACGACGGTATATGAATATGTAATAGGTATAGTAATAGTAAATGTATACACACATACATGCATATATATATGAAAATTAAATACATGTATGTGTATATATATAGTAATAATAATAGAATATATGGGTATTCTAACTATTCAGACACAGTTGGTTAGTATGCTTTGTTGGGAACTTACTGATGCTCTTTGGGTCACTTCTATTTGTTCAGTAAAATAAGATGCTTCAAGACTGATGATGGGGAAGGAAGTCTTTGAGGTTTGAACAGAGAAAAGACAGTATAAAATGGTTATCCAAAATAGTGGAGAGTGAATGAACTAGGGGAATGTATTATTGACCAGGAGCATTAAGGACTCACTTGAAGCAAGTGGTCATGAATTTGAAGTGAAACCATTTAACACGATTGTGCATTTTTCTCCAGCTGCATGGCTGCAGGTGGGGAGCAGCCCCAGATGTGATCCTAGCCATTGGGTGTGAGGCTTTGCCAAGTGGGGTAGATGATTTGTATATAAGAGAATTACTAAATTAACTGGTTGTTAAAGTTACTAAGATATTCAGTGAGGATAGGAAGGACAATGAAAAGGCATGGGGTTAATGGGTTGAAGTCTCTAGGGAGTCAAATGGAATGTTGACTATGGTTGTTGGAATCTAGTACTGGAGAAAATGAGTGGGAAAGCCAGGAGGAGATGGTGGGACGTGTGAAATTGGGCTTACAGAGGGTCGAGCAATTGATTACGACACAGTTTGGGTCATTCACGAAAGTGTGTGGCTGAGGGAGGGTGGAAGATGTGATTATCGGACGAGAGGGGTTGGGAGTATTCAAAGATCATCTGTGCTGGTCTTGAAAGTACAAGACTAATATTATATCGGTTTCGTAATGACTCTATCATCCTCATTGTAGAAAGAAAAATTGAGGCAGGAGTTGGTAATTAAGTCCAAGATCCCCATGTTAGGAGGCATCAGCACCGGGATTTAAATCTAGTGTGTAAGACTCATCTCTTTTACCCGCTGTGCATGGTAGCTTACAGATGGAATGTTCTCTGCCTCTTGCCATAGCTAGTTAAGGGGGCTGAGAAATTGCAAATGCTTTGGGTCATTTGCCTACCAAACCTGTCATTCACCAACTTAAATTAATTAAGCATCTACTAAACATCAGTGTGGGGCTGTGTTCCACATGCAGTGCTACAAGAATGAAAAGGTATTTCATGAAATTGCAGTTGATAATTCAACTGCAGCTGTATTATCACTCTTGCCAGTAAGAAAGCATTTGAATCATTATTTGAATATTTTAACGCATCTTGCCCTTATTAGCTTGTAAAAAATGAGAAGAGAATAGAAAATGAAAATGCTGATATGGTAATAAGAAGCATATATATCATAAATTTACTATAATTGAAACAAAGGTGGAAATCCTTAGGCATGCAGAAAGAGGCAAAGAACCACAAGTGAGTATCATTGGATTTCATTGAGTTGAATGAGTTTTCAATTAGAAAGGAAAAAAAAAATCAAGTTTTTGTTTGTTTGTTTGTTTTTTAAGATTTTCTTTATTTGACAGAGAGAAACACAGCTAGAGAGGGAACACAAGCAGGGGGAATGAGAGAGGGAGAAGCAGGCTTCCCACTGAGCAGGGTACCCGATGTGGGGCTCGATCTGGGTCTCCAGGATCATGACCTGAGCTGAAGGCAGTTGCTTAACCAACTGAGCCACCCAGGTGCCACTAAAAAATCAAGTTTTAAAAAAAGATACATGTGAGAACTGTATTTCAAAGACATTGTTTTAATTTGAGAATGTCTATCATATAAGATATAAATCTATGGTTTGATTTATGCAACAAGATCTTTATACTTGACTGAAGGGATATATTATGTATGAATATATGGGATTTTTTAAGATATAGAATTGTTTCAAGTATTGGGAAACAACAGAAGAGGAAGTATTCAATTCACTGTGGAATGATACAGGATCTTCCCCAAGGTGGTCTTATTTTAAAGCAAAGTCATAAAGATAGAGGAGCTTATAGGGCAGACAATACAAGAAATAGCATTTTAGGTAGAAGGTCTAGCAGGTGCCAAGGCATGGAAATGAGACTGAACACAGCTGGCTTATTTTCTGAGTCTTGTGGTTTGAGCTTAAGGACAGGGAGCAGCAAAGGCCCTGCCTAGAGAGGTCAGATAGAGCCAATGATAAGGGTACATGACATGCTAAGCTGGACTTGATCCTAGATGCTGGGGGGACTTGTAGGTACCAAGGAATCACAAGACATTTTCATCAGCATCTTCTTCCTGTTTGCATTATTAATTTAGTGTTAGCAAAATTCATATCCTGGGGGCGCCTGGGTGGCTCAGTTGGTTGGGCGACTGCCTTCAGCTCAGGTCATGATCCCGGACACCTGGGATCGAGTCCCACATCGGGCTCCCTGCTCAGCAGGAAGCCTGCTTCTCCCTCTCTCACTCCCCCTGCTTGTAATCCCTCTCTGGCTGTGTTTCTCTCTGTCAAATAAATAAAATCTTAAAAAAAAAAAAATTCATATCCTGTTGTTTGGTGCTTATGGAACACTTTGAGGTTATCTATGATTTGGGGTGTACTTATTTGGACCATTGTCATACATTTCTTCCTTTAAGTTATTTGGCTTACTGATTCTCTTCATTCATGTATTTGGTAAATATTTATTGAGTACCTACTCACTACCAGATATATTCTAAGTACTAGGATTTAGGATGAATGCAGTTTTGGCTCTTGTAATGCTTATATTCAGTGCAGTTATAGATTGATAAGCAAATTCACATACAAATTATATGTTCTCTTAAATTGCTATTCCATGCTAATATTGTAATTCCTTTTCTGTGACTCGTCTTTCATTCTATGCTTTAATCTAGTGATACAGTCAGTGGTATGAATTCCTATAATGAAGGTTGAAGGAACCAAAGCAGTATAGGCTTAAATCACTCTCTGTGAATACTGCCTATATGGGATGTGCATTAGGCTAAGCTATGAAGTTGAAAAAGTCCCTCTCCATCCTCTTCTATCCCTTCATTGCTGTCTGGTGTCAAGAATGGTCTGGAAATGGAAGCACTGCACAAAGAAAAGACAAAGGTTTCCAGTCATGTCATTCATTCTTCATTAAGAAGAGGGAACTAGTCTCAAGTTACGAATTTCCTTGCTACTATATGGTTTGCCAAAAGATAGACTATTATTCCCTTGCAAATTCATATATGTGGTCTATAAGATCAGAATTTTTCTGTTTGGAATTTTAGATCATCTCCTAATAATTTTCAACAGCAGTATTTTAGAATTGTTGCTAGTGACAACAATAGTAATAGCTAGCTGATACATTGTGAGCACTTACTTGCTGAATATATTCTGTTCACTAACTGAACACTCAAAGTAATGGGCTCAGAGTGGTTAAGAAACTTTCCTAAGATTGCGCTAGTAAAAAGCAGAGCAGAGGTTCAGACTTGAGACATGGGTTTCTAGAGCCTGGGCTCTCAGCCGTCATGATTTGTGACCATGCTACCAGAAGTCCACGCTACCACACAGTCTTTTTTCTTCTGGAAAACAAACATTTTTCCTGGAAATCTAAAGTAGATTCCTCCCTTAGATCCAATGTAGATTCTATGCCTGAGGGAGATTCTGCCATCTATCAGGCGGCAGAAACATAAAGTGAGCCATGTATATAATTGAAAATTTTTTAGTAGCTACATAAAAAAAGTAAAATTAATTTGAGTAAAATATTTTATCTAACCCAATACATAAAAATATTATCATTTTGATAGATTTCTACATTTTAAAAAAAGATTTTATTTATTTATTTGACAGAGAGAGATCACAAGTAGGCAGAGAGGCAGGCAGAGAGAGCAGAGGAAACAGGTTCCCCGCGGAGCAGAGAACCTGATGCGGGCCTCGATCCCAGGACCCTGAGATCATGACCTGAGCCAAAGGCAGAGGCTTTAACCCACTGAGCCACCCAGGTGCCCCAGATTTCTACATTTTTTCATTGCCTCAATTTTTAAAATTTAAAATAATTAAAACTGAATAAAATTCAAAAATCATGGTTTTCAGTTATATGTGTCATACATAATTCAATGCTCAATAGCCACGTGTAGCTAAACGGTTACTGTCTTGCACAGAGAAATTTTAGAGGGTCCCATTTTAAGGAGCCTCATGTTGCTCACTGACATAGTGTACAGATTCATCAGTAGACTGAGATTTTGTAGTCACTTTTTTTTAATTAAGAGAGGGAGAAAGAGAAGAATGTGTGTGTGTGGGGGGGGGGGGGGGGACAGAGGGAGAGGGAGAGACTCCTAGGCTCCCTGCTGAGCATAGAGCCCTACAGTGAGGCTCCATTCCGGGACCCGGAGATCATGACCTGAGTCAAAATCAAGATTGGAAACTTAACTGATTGAGCCAATCAGGCACCCTGTAGTTACTTTTTTTTTTTTTTTAAAGATTTTATTTGACAGAGAAACACAGCCAGAGAGGGAACACAAGCAGAGGGAGTGAGAGAGGGAGAAGCAGGCTTCCCGCCGAGCAGGGAGCCCGATGTGGGGCTCGATCCCGGGTCTCCGGGATCATGACCCCAGCTGAAGGCAGTCGCTCAACCAACTGAGCCACCCAGGTGCCCCTTATAAAGTTCATTCTGAAGAAGGATTGGAAGAAAGCAAAAGTGGAAGAAGGAGGCTTCTGCACTTGTCCAGGTAAGAAGTGAGGACATTTTAGACTATGGTGATGACAGTTAAGGTGGAGAAAGATAAACAGATTCAAGAGCTATTTAGAGAATGAAATTTATCACACCTTAGTAATATGGCTTTTTTTTTTTTAAGATTTTATTTATTTGACAGAGAGAAACACAGCTAGAGAGGGAACACAAGCAGGGGGACTGAGAGAGGGAGAAGCAGGCTTCCCGCCAAGCAGGGAGCCCGATGTGGGACTCGATCTCGGGTCTCCAGGATCATGACCTGAGCCGAAGGCAGTTGCTTAACTAACTGAGCCACCCAGGCGCCACCCGTAGTTACTTTTTAATGCAAGATTAGAAACATGGAAGCTGTTTCAGGCAGGACAGTTGTTTTTCTTTCATTAAAGAACTGTGTCTTCTGGATTTGGGTACCTGCTGTATTTCCAGTGTGAGTGAGTCTTCAGTCCCATAACGGAAACCACATCAATTGTTAAATAAAAGACTGTGACGTCAATTGTGAAAGTTACAGTCTGAAAAAAAATCTTTCTTTTGTTCTTGTATGCACAGGCAGATGTGAAGGCTGTGATCTTTGTCATTTTCCTTCCATCCCAGAAGAAATTCTGATGCTATCGTTTTAAATTCATTACTTTATTATGTTGAAATCTACATTGTGAGGGCTTGATACCATCAAGGTCGGCTGTTTCCATCTGACTCTTACAACCTTCAGGGAGTCGAATCTATCACAGCTTTCTTCCCAAGCTTGGGGAAGAGAGAAGGAAGGAAGAGATGTCTGATGTTTGCTTGTCAGTCCTACTCAGAGGGCTTTTTTCTTTTCCCATCCCACCTCCTCTTTTTATTTTATCGCAAAAAACAAAGAGTTTAGAGATAATGGCTTTAGGTGCTGTCCATCATAGTCCCGTCCCGAAAGGACTATGCTATTACATTATTTGTATGTTAAATGGAATTCATTGTTACAGCCAGCTTTTTCTTGTTTTATACTTTAGATCTTCCATAAACAGGACAGATAATGAACATAAAAGAACCCAGCTTACCTAGGAAGATAAGGCAAAATTGCCCAGGTGTTTGAATTGTACCGGCCAGTTTTATCTAGTTGTGATAAATCCTCTCCTGTTCCGGGAGTCTGTACCGGGGTGGGGAAGAGGAAGAATTACAAGGCACTAATGAGCCCTCTCGGTTGCATCTCTACAGCATCTGTTTTACACCTAGGACACTGCGGTATTTATTAGACAAAAGTCTCCAAGGTTTAAAACACAATTATAATATTTTCTGCTTTAGGTAAAAAAAAAAAAAGCAGTAAGAGATATATTGTAAAGAACCTAATCTTCAATTATTGTTTTTTGCTTTTGTACAGAAGCTTTTACATTCCCCACTCATGTGATGGCAAACAGGTGGCATACCATGGCCACATCTCAGCAATGGGAAGGGAATGAGTTATTTTTGCTTTTGATTTGCCTTTGGATGTTCCAAATTCAAGTCAAGATGAGTTCTTCAAACCTCCCTATTTAGTAGAGACTCTGGCCGTTTATCTCATTCTACAAGATAAAGTTGAGATTTTAACTCTCTTGTGAGAAGTGTGATATATAAAAGCTTCACACATTTTATTTTATTAATGTTTTTTTAATCCAGTCTGTCTTGGTTAAATCACTTTTTTCTTGAAGATTTTATTACTTATTTGACACAGAGAGCAAGAGCACAAGCCGCGGGGGGAGGGAGAGGCAGGCTCCCCCCCATGCCCCACGAGGGGGGAACCTGATGTGATGTTCCTGCCTCTCCCTCCCCTCCGCGAGGGGGGAACCTGATGTGGGGCTCAGTCCCAGAACCCCTGGCATCATGACCTGAGTCAAAGGCTGGCGCTTAATGTTTAATGACTGAGCCACCAAGGTGCCCCGGTTGAATCATTTATGTTTACCATGTAGTTCTTCTCACAAGTTGTTTGGGTGACACAGAGGTACTGAGCCAGTGGGGTAGTTTCTAAGCCACTTCACTCAAACCATAAGACTAGTGAATATAGTGGCTGATTTAGGAGAGGATCTGAGACTTGGAATCAGGCTAGAGGTTCATACTCCAGTTGTGCTACTTACCAGCTCTGTGAGCCAAGGCAAGCCACTGGGCAAACTGAATCTGGCTTTCCTGCAAACAGTGGGAACAAATCTACCTGCCTCACTGACTTGCTGTATGGCTCAAATAGGATGATGTCTATAGGAAAACACTCAGAAACTATAATGCACTGTACTAAGGAGTTGTTAATACATATATAACCTATGCTCGTTATAATCCCTCCCTTTTCCACAGACAACAATTATTACAATTGAAAATAAGATGGGCCAGAAACCAATCTCTCCCTAAAGGGACCTCAGCCTTTTTCTCTCTCTCCTACTGAAAACAGAAATACATCACTGTCTCTTTGGATGAAAGCTAAAAGCTGTCCAATGAGCAATAAATAAATGATTGCCAGGAGGTATATACACTTGCCTCACTAAAGCCACACTCAATTTCCAACCCATGAAAGTACACAAACACACCCGGCTGATGGAATAAAACGTTCTCAGTTTATGCTTTTGGGGGGAGTCACTGTGCATAGGCAATTATCTTGGTTTTATGCACAAAGCTTAGTGTAACTGATTAACTGATTTCAGCCTTTTAACAATTTGTTCCTTTGGGTTGATATAAGTCTCCTGTTTCCCCATTCTTTAGAGGTCCTGGAGCCTCTTCCCGCAAGTAGCTTCCCTGTCCATAGCTAAGAAAGGCTAAGCTAAAGTCCTCTCTCTCCTGATTAGCCCCAGGAATTTACTGAGCTCTTGGTTTCCATAGTTTGTATTTAACTAGAACAGGAGCCATGAATCGGCCTGACTGGGTCAAACCCTCACTCTGCCATTTATTTCTTGTCTGACCTTGTGCATACAAGTTACTTAAACTCTTGATGATTGAGTTTGTTCATCTATAAAATGGGAATGATGATAGTAACCATGGAGTTGCTGAGAAGGTTAAATGAAATTATGAATATAAAGTGCTTAGTGAAGTGCCTGGGTCATGGTAAGCTGTCAACGGATATTCCTTTCTTATATTATTATTACTGAAATGAGTTTTTTAGCTTTTCAGATAGAAAATTATACTGTAATATTCCTTATTCCTTATTAAACTTCAGACAGTTATTTTTAGATTCACTATTGAAAATTCATGTCTGTGGGAATGAGCCACATATGCTTTGGAAACCTTTTTTTTTTTTTTTAAAGATTTTATTTATTTGACAGAGAGAAACACAACTCGAGAGGGAACACAAGCAGGGGGAGTGAGAGAGGGAGAAGCAGGCTTCCCACTGAGCAGGGAGCCCAATGCAGCCTGATTCCTGGGACTCATGGATCAGACCTGAGCCAAAGGCAGACCCTCAACAACTGAGCCACCCAGGCACCCCCTTTAGAAACATTTCAATGTCTGACTCTTTCTGTAAAAGACATAAAACCCACCAAAAGAATTGAAATAACTTCAGAGTACAAATATCCTCCTTCTTTCTCTATACCCCAACTCTTTTTTTTTAAGATTTCGTTTATTTATTTGACAGAGAGAAACACAGCTAGAGAGGGAACACAAGCAGAGGGACTGAGAGAGGGAGAAGCAGGCTTCCCGCCAAGCAGGAAGCCCAATGTGGGACTAGATCCCGGGTCTCCAGGATCATGACCTGAGCCGAAGGCAGTCGCTTAACCAACTGAGCCACTCAGGTGCCCCTATACACCAACTCTTATCAGCGTTGTTGTGTGTTTCACCCAATAGTTACTGACTGTGGTAATTTTTATACTAAAAGGTAATTGTCTATGTCTGGAGTGTAGCATAAGAAAAACAGTATAGATCTTGCTCCTGTCTCTGTTATAGTACTGACACATTAGACAACAAAACATTTACCTCGGCCCTCCTGCATGCCAGGCACTGCTAGATGCTGGAGACACATAAAACCCTGTCTCTGCCCATGAGGTGCTAATACTCTAGTGGAGACCCAAACACAAATATAAGTCATAATTAGTAAGTACTGGACCCGAGAAACAAATAAAATGCAGAGGGAGAAATGAATTCTGCCTTTTGGATCAAGTCAGGCAAAGCTCTGAAGAAGAGGCCACATTTGAGTTGGGTCTTTAAAGATGATCAGAAATTGGGCTGGGGGGATGTGCAATGGGGGAGGGCCATTCAGGTGGAAGCAAGAACATGTGTGAATAGCATGGGCACAGAGCTTTGGAGGGATGGTTCTAGGGAGTTTTATGGAACTGGTGGTTAGTCTGGTATGCCTAGAATAAAGTACGATAGAGACTGCTATTATACTTGCACTTACTTAAAATTTATGGATATAATTCTGCCATAGTGATGTAGAGGTAATATAAAATATGTATAACTCATATTTTGTGAAATAGAGCTAAAAATTATGGAAGATACTATCTTAGAGAAACTTGCTTTTCATAGTAAGATTGGAGAAATTTAGGAAAGGCAACAATGTGAATGGCTTGACAATCACATGATGGGATTTGGTAAGAAGAGGAAGACTGGTGTAAATGTCTTTATCTGCTGTGACTCTGGGGGAGGCATCATGGGATAAGCATTGGTTTAGGGGCAAAGATTTGTTCTGCTACCAGCTGGGTGGTGACCTGGGAAAGTTGCTTAACCCTGTGAGACTCAGTTTTCTCATTTGTAAAGTTTTTGTATGAGATGATTTTTAAAAGCCTCAAAATTTAAGGATCTCTTATATTGGCAATCACTATTTCAGTACTGGAGTATGTTTTAATGGCTTGGCCTGCTTCCCACTGAGAAATGCCCCATGACTAAATCTGTTGACAGTAGGTCAGGTGGTTAGGTATGAGTAACTTTCCATAGCTGGACAGATACACTAGTAAATCTTTGATTCTCTGCCTTTGTTGTTCCTTCTCTTTAGTGCTAGGTTCTTGGGTATTCTGAGCCCCTACCCCAGAATGTTTCTCCTACTCTGAAAGTTTGGCTGTTGGTGGCTCTGCCAATTACATGCCTCTATTTCGTTTTAATCAGGGTGAACATAGAGCACTAAAATAATTTCTATCCAAGTTGGTTTGGCTGTGGTTTCTCATCCTCTTAAAGAATGGTCACTATTTAGATCACGTGCCATGAGGCTGCTGTCCTTGCTATCATAATTGTGATTTGGCAGATTGATACGGAATTCAATTCCAGTTGAGCAGATGGTGCCAGGATTTAAACTTATGCTTATCAGATACAGATGGTTCAAACAGTGAACTTATCTGTTGGTTATTTTTATTTAGAGCAGTATAAATATAAATTACTATGTATATTTTTTCTTTGGTGACTTTTGTTTTTCTAGTGATTACAAATGACTTTTCTTATTCTTTATACTTTTGTGGGCAAGGTTTTTGATTTTAACTGATACTTATTTCCTTCCATTTGACCCAGATTGTCTCCCCAAACCTGTTCTATTTGTTTTCCAGCTTTTTCTGGAACAAAAGAAAAAACACTGCACACTGTTAATTAGTCTGGGAGATAAAACTCTTTGCTTGTCAAGAGTTCCAAATCCCATACCCCCACCTTTCTCCATCCCCAGGAAAGGTTGTCAGTAGCATAACAGAAATTAGCACACAGGATACAGAAGGGCCCATGGTGACTTTAGAGATGGGAAAATAAAATAGAACATCAGAGAAACTGGGTGACTTATCCAAGGTCACACTGAAGTGTTTGTGAGAGTCAAGGCCAGAAATGTGTCTTCAAATTCCTATTTGGGGCTCTCCCCACATAGCCTCCTGGAAGCGCTCTGGTTGCTTAGCATCAGATACTGTTACTAGCGACTGGCATTTTTCCCACATAGGGAAATTGATGCCATCACTATGGAGAACAAACTCTCTGCCAATTTTCTGAAAAACCACAAGTTCCACAAATGTTTCATGGCTCTGATCTGAAGGTAGGGTTTGTGCAACCAAATGGCTATGAATTGAAAGAGATGTTGCAGTGAAGGAGGTAGGAGCAGTAATATTGATGTAGAATGTAGGATAGGAAAAGTAAGACATTGGCTGCTGTAGCTGAAAAAGGCTTCAGGAAGGCAAATTTGTCACATAGATTTCTCTTATCTTCTTGAAGATTTTCAAGGGCTGACTTTTCAATTCCTTAGGAAACTATTTCAGTATTTTGCCATTCTGGGAGCCAATGAGTTCATCTTGCTTTCATTTAGGAGCATTAATTCCCTTCAGTTGGTAACTTCAAGTCAAAAGTTGAAAAGTTGTCACTCCTATCCTTTTTTTTTTTTTTTTTTTTGTGGAAGAAGTGAGAGTTGCCTAGCGGAATGTGAAAAAATCAGGATTAGGGGCGCCTGGGTGGCTCAGTTGGTTAAGCGACTGCCTTCGGCTCAGGTCATGATCCTGGAGACCCAGGATCGAGCCCCACATAGGGATCCCTGCTTGGTGGAAAGCCTGCTTCTCTCTCTCTCACTCCCCCTGCTTGTGTTCCCTCTCTAGCTGTCAAATAAATAAAATCTATATAAAAAAAAAGTCAGGATTAAAACTTACTTAGATAAAACAAGCTTTTAGAGAGAGTGTGATAGTAACCAGACTTCATTTCATGCTTCTCCAATGATTACTTAGTCTTACCGGCTTCTCTTCTTCCCCAAATGTGCAGTGTGTTATCTCCCAAAAGCCAGCCTCTCTGTTGGGAAGAACTGGATTGTAAGATGAGAAGATCTTCAAAAGTGATGACGTTATTTGCATTCATCCAGAACATTTTGAGCTCTTTTTGGAATATCCTTTAGCACCATTTTTTTAGTTGTCCCCATTCATCTATTCCACAAGTACTTTATTGAGTGTGTTCTTGGTGCTGGGTACTAGGAATAAAGCTGTGGTAAGACAGATGCTTAACAGCAAGAAAGGGGAGGACTCAGATGATTAAGTAGATGACTAATCCTTCGTGATGAGCACAATGCTATGACAGAAGCAGGCATGTGAGCTGAGGGAGCAAACAGTGCAGGAAAGCCTTTGGGAGACACTCAATAAATGCTCGATGAATGAGATAAGACACCTAAAATTGCATCTTCCTAATTGTGATTTTTGGCAAGCCTGGGCCTCAGTTGTTTTATCTGCAAACTGGGGATAATAATATTTTCTAGACAGCCTCTCAGAGTTTTTATGAGAATCAATGAAAACAAAACACTTAAAAGCACTTAAGAAACCATTTAGCATTTAAGAAACCATGATGCTATACATGGGAATTGTTAGAAGAAATGATGTTTTTCTTCCTGGTGTTGTCTGTGGTCATGGTATCTGAATGTGGAAGTTATTAAGAATTTTGGGTAAGGGGTGCCTGGGTGGCTTCGCTGGTTAAGCGACTGCCTTCAGCTGAGGTCATGATCCCGGAGACCAGGGATCGAGCCCCATATTGGGCTCCCTGCTTGGCGGGAAGCCTGCTTCTCCCTCTCTCACTCCCCGTGCTTGTGTTCCCTCTCTCGCTGTGTTTCTCTCTGTCAAATAAATAAATAAAAATAAAATAAAAAAGAATTTTGGGTAAATTTCTTTGGAGGATGGATTTCAGCCAAGGAAATGTGTCTATGGGAAGTCCCTGAAAGACTTTATTTGAAAGTGCCTTTTTTCTTTTTTCTTTTATTGTGTTATGTTAGTCACCGTATAGTACATTATTAGTTTGTGATGTAGAGTTCCATGATTCATCGTTTGCATGTCATACCCAGTGCTTCATGCAATACATGCCTTCTTTACAAGAGAAAAACACATGACATAAACCCCAGAGACTGTGGTGAAGAATCTAATTTAGTTTGCATTTGGAGTGAAGAAGTTTCTGAATGACTTTTTATTTCTTTTTTAAAGGGCTTTTGAGGATATGTTTGCCTCCTCAACTCCTGTTTTGACAGGCTTCTAAATTCTCAAGGATTAAATCCATGGTGGTACCAGATTCCCCTAGAAACATTTAAAAATAGCACAACCATAAAATAGCTTGCCTTTTTGAATACCTACTATGTGCTTGACATTAGTGCCAAGGAAAATACAAGAAGAAACAAGGTGGTCTTTGTCATCAAGGATCATATAGTCTAATTGATGGACTATGACCACCACACATAAAATAATAATGAATGATAACTATAGTACATACATCGTAAGCAAAATGAACTTATCACAGGCTTATAAAGACATCGAGGGGCGCCTGGGTGGCTCAGTTGGTTAAGTGACTGCCTTCGGCTCAGGTCATGATCCTGGAGACCCCGGATTGAGTCCCACATCCGGCTCCCTGCTCAGCGGGAAGCCTGCTTCTCCCTCTCTCATGCCCACTGCTTGTGTTCCCTTTCTCATGTGTTTCTCTCTGTCAAATAAATAAATACAATCTTTAAAAAAAAAAAAAAAGACATTGAAGTCCCACTGGCACTTGGATTATGGACCAGATTTGGGTAAGGTTGAATGGAATGAGGGAATTATTAATCTTTAGTGCCAGTTTCTGTGCTAATATTAATGGCTCCCATTTATTAAATGTTTTCTATATGCCAGACATGTACTAAGAGCTTTATGTGTATGACTCCATTTTATCCTCGTAAAAAACCTAGGAAGTTGGTACTATTTGCATCCCTATTTTACAAATGAGAAAACATAGTTTCAACGGATAAAGTAATGTGTCATTAGAGACAACGCTAATAAGTAGTCAAGGCAGGTTTTAAACTAAGCTATATCTTATCCTAAAGTCTGTGTTATTAACCACTGTATCATGTCACCTTCTGACTCTGTGTGCCCTGGAAAGGTTTCAAATGAATGACTCATATCCACTGAGGAATTTGTCAGCATTTTTCAAACTTCCTGAATATCTGTTTAAATGAGAATCGTCTTTCTGTCCTTCCCTCCCTCCCTCTGTCCTTCCTTCTTCCTTCTTTCTTTTCTCCCTTATTTACTTCCTCCCTCCTTCTTTCCTTATTACAGAATATGGTGGCTTTTTTTCTTTGTCTTTTTAATAGTTAATTTTTAAATTTTGAGATAATTTACATCTAATAAAATAGTAAAAAAAAAAATACAAAGTCTCAGTACCCTTCACCTAGCCTTTCTCCCTCTTTCTTTCTTTCTTTCTTCCCTCCTTTCTTTCTTTCTTTCTTTCTTTCTTTCTTTCTTTCTTTCTTTCTTTCTTTCCTTTCTTCCTTTCTTCCTTTTTTTAAAGATTTTACTTATTTATTTGACAGAGAGAGATCACAAGTAGGCAGAGAGGCAGGCAGAGAAAGAGGAGGAAGCAGGCTCCCTGCTGAGCAGAGAGCCCAATGTGGGCCTCGATCCCAGGACCCTGAGATCATGACCCGAGCTGAAGGCAGAGGCTTACCCCACTGAGCCACCCAGGTGCCCAAGCCTTTTTTTACGTTAACATTTTACGTAATTATAGAACATGTACCAAACTAAGACATTAACTGTAATACAATACAATTAGCTGATATACAGGATTTAGTAGGATTTCACCAGTTTTCCTCTAACATTCTTCTTTTGTTCTAACATCCCGTCCAGGTTGCAACAGATCATTTAGTCACCATGCATTTAGTTGCATCCTCCAGTCTGTGATTGCACTTCAGCTTGTCCTTGTCTTTTGGAAACTCGACACTTTTTTTTTTTTTTTTTTTAATGAGAGAGAGTGTGCATGCCCAGGAGTAAGGGTGGGGAGGGGCAGAGGGAGAGGGAGAGAGATTGAGAATCTTAAGCAGGCTCCACACACTAAGTGCAGAGCCTGACCCCGGCTTGATCTCATGACCCTGATCAAGAGTCAGAAGCTTAACCAACCAAACCACTAAGGCGCCCCTGGAACCTTTACACTTTTGAAGATTGCTGGCCAGTTATTTTGTCTAATGTGTGTTTGTGTTTGTCTTATGTTTTCTGATGACTAGATTGAGATTATATATTCTTGGAAAGACACCATAGAGGTGATGTGACATTAGAGGTGTGCCTCATGTCAAGTGTACTTGATGACAATATATGGCTTTAAAATATCCCTCAGTGCTTCAGTGTTTAGGCCATTGAGGAGATAGAAGAGGAAATGCATCTCTGAAAAGAACAGAATTGGGCTGGGGTATAGGCATTAGAAGTGGGAAGGACTTTGACGTTGCTACGATGTAGAAGAGGACAGATTCCTCTGTCAAGTCATGCATAGTGCTTGAGGTCCTCTTAATTCTGAGATTGAATCTGGAGGGTCTAGGCTGTTGTCTGAACTTGATTTTCTGGCTTGTTAGCCTGGGGACAGTGATAGTATAAAGAAGGTCACTAAATGAGTAAAAAGCATTCCAAATAATGCAGGTCCTCTCTGATCTTACCCATGTTCTCAAAACACTTTTCAGGAACAATAAAGAATGGGGCTGAAAACCAGACATGCAACTTGGTTGAGGTAGAAGGATTATATGAAAGGCTCTCATGTCTGGGAATAACAGGATATTACAGTAGAAGTACTCTTTTCACAAGAGCCTTTGAATTTTATACACAAAGTAGATAGGAAATTACAATCAGATCAATTAAAGGCATGCTACTTTTTACACTAATCCCTTTCTTAATCACTGACTTTGGTGGATGTTTTAATTTTATTCAAGGAGGCAAGTAAGGCTTGTGTGTGAATAAAAATGAAAGGATTGTGAGTATAAAGACTTCATCACTAGTGCTCCCCTGTTGAATACAGCGATTTTCTGGTTACCTGATCTGAAATGAATTTTAAGTCACTGGCATAAGAGAGCACAATACAATAATTCAGGGCACCATGTTTTGCCTATGAAGCATAAATATTTGAACACTTGCATTACCATTTCTGAATGAGTGGATTAACTAGCTATGAAATATTAACTCATGTTCTTTGGGGTATGATTGAACGATTACATTCAGTATTTACCCCCCACGAAAACCCCCCACAAATCCCCGTGTTCTGTGAAATGTGGAAAGAATCTCATTTCACTGTCTTGCTTCATTTAGCTGGTGCCACTTCTATGATATGATATAGCAACCATGTTGCAGTTAAGAATTTAAGATCTTTATTGTGCTCTTGGGAGGAACAGCATACAACTGTATCCCACCTTACCCACTTTCTCTAAAGACTGTAAGTTCAAATTTATAAATTCAGAAGAAGAGCAGGCAATCTGAAGAGTTTTCTTTTTAAAGGGACACATATTTTTAAAAATGTGTTTTATGTTTTATAAGCTTGCTGTTTTAAGTATTAAAAGATATTAAAGCAAGATGCATTGCTTGTACTTCCAAGCCTAGGAACTCCTTACTTACCTAGGGACCATGTCCCAACATTCTAATTTACAGACAGGACTCCGTTAGTCTTGTCTATAAAACAATACAGCTCTTGGGCGCCTGGGTGGCTCAGTTGGTTAAGCGACTGCCTTCGGCTCAGGTCATGATCCCGGAGACCCAGGATCGAGTCTCACATTGGGCTCCTTGCTCTGCAGGAAGCCTGCTTCTCCCTCTCTCACTCCCCCTGCTTGTGTTCCCTCTCTGGCTGTGTTTCTCTCTGTCAAATAAATAAAATCTTAAAAAAGAAACCCAAAAAACAATACAGTTCTTAGCAGGTGACTTTTCATAGAAAACGACAGGCATTTCACCATGATACCATATTAGAATCATCATCATTATTATTATTAGATAAATAATATGAACCATGGACAATTACTTTTCCCACTGGGTAATGCATTTGTCACTTTTCCACCTAATATTCTGCTATTGTCACATATTTTAATTCATGTATATTAAATATTAATATATTTATATAATAAATTTAAATATATTTAAATATTTAATATATAAATTTTAATATAATATATAAGAATATATAACTTTTAATTCATGTATAGTAAGTCTCATAAGACATTATAATTATTTATACAGTCCACACTTATTAATGAACCAATAGTGATATAATATTATTAACTAAAGTTCATAATTTATTAAGATTCCCTTGCTTTTTACTTAGTGTCCTTATTCCATTCTAGGATTCCAGATTACATTTGGTCATCTCATTTCTTTAGGATCCTCCTGGCTGATATTTTTCTCATGATTAGGTTAGGGCTTTGGGCTTTTGGGAGAAAGTCCACAGAGGTAACCTGCCGTTTTTTATGCCATCTGAAGAGTACACACAATCACCATGACTTATCATTCTGATCTTGACCTTGATCATTTGGCTAATGTTGAGGTTATCAGGTTTCTCCACTAAAAGTGATGCTTTTCTCCCCCCTTTCCAAACTGTATTCTTTGAAAAGAAGTCACCATTCAGAGCCCATACTTACAGAGTAAAGAGTTATGCCTCTTCTCAAGGGAAGAATATCTTCATAAATTATTTGGAATTTTTCTGCACAGGACATTTGTCTCTTCTTTCTCATTTATTTCTTTATTCAATCATTTATTTATATTGTGGACATTTATTTTATACTTGGAGTTATAATGCAACTTTGCATTATACTTTATTTAGTTTGTTACTCAATTTCTCCAAGCTTTGGCCCTTAGGAATTCTTTTATTTGGCTCTTGTGTTCCTTAGACCTACCAGTAGCCCTGTAGGTTTTTCATTTGTGTATTTCTGTGTGTGTGTGTGTGTATGTATGTATGTGAACACTTAATTATTTTGGGGTACTATAAATGTATAAATTCCTCCCAGGCTTATTTTGACTATTTCTTATTCCAGTCCTAGGGTCAATCATTTCTATGAAGAGGCTTGGTTTCTTATATTGGATAATGGTATTAGAAATCAATATCTGGGTGCTTGCTGTGCCTCCTGCCACCTGGGTAACATTGCTTCTAGTCTCTGTCATCTGACATGTGGTATACTAACCACATATGTATACATACTTATAAATATTATATGCTATACATGTAAATATTATTCAGATTGTGTAAGCATCTATAACTATATTAAGCTAAATATAAGTTCATTTTGATGTCTCCAGTTCTCTGATCCATTACTATATGGATCATCCTAGCTTCCTTCCCTTGCTTATCTGGAAACTCTCCCTCTAACAGGGAGAAACCAGTTCCTGCTATTTGCTGTCCACGCACTTAACTGTTCAGTTCTGGTACACGTGTGCAGTACATTCAGAATTGTTCACCTGTACCCCATGGGACACAACTTTACCAACTAGAGAATCGTGCTTATGTACAGTTTCCTTAGCTTTTGGTCCTACAGACTCCCTTCATTTCCAGAGTTACTTAGGTCAGCACCTTTCCCTCCATCCTCTTCAGTGAGGTTATTTTTTTAAAATGCAGTATGGTGGGCACCTGGGTGGCTCAGTTGGTTAAGTGACTGCCTTCCGCTCAGGTCATGATCCCGGAGACCCAGGTTTGAGTCCCACATTGGGCTCCCTGCTCGGCGGGAAGCCTGCTTCTCCCTCTCTCATTCCCCCTGCTTGTGTTCCCTCTCTGGCTATGTTTCTCTCTGTCAAATAAATAAAATCTTAAAAAAAATGCCGTATGACCATATTTTTTTGGGTTTTCTCTATTTTTAAAAAATCCTTTTGTTTCTGCATGTTTTATTCTGGATATTTTCTTCTGACCTATGTTCATTAAAGTCTTCATCTAGGTTTACAGAACTATTAAAAATCTTTGGGTTCTTAATTTTGATTATCTTATTTTTCAGTTATGGTTTTCCACTTGGTTCTTTTAGGTAGTTTTCAGTTCCCTATCAAAATTCTCAATTGTGTGTATCATCTCTTGGAACATACTAAACATAGACCATATCTCATGACAGTATTATTTGGATCTCATATGAGTTTGTTGATTTTTGTCTGTTTTTCCCTCTTAATTTGTCATCCCTTTCTCTTATTTCTTCTTGGGCATGGTTGGCTTTTTATTGATTTCCAGACATTGTATTTGAAAAAAATAGCAGGGTGAAGTGAGTTCTAAGATGGTAATCCTCCAGAGAGGATTTATTTTTGCTTCTAGCAGGAGCCTAGAGTCAATAGAAGTCCTGCATTACTTTAACTCAAATTCAAGGATTGAGATGATTGAATCAGGGCTCCTACCCTTGTGAAGATTGATGCATTTATAGTATATGGGTATTTAAGGTACCCAAAAGCAAAGTATGGAGTGTTTCCAGAGTTCCTCATCCTTAAATGGACTTAGGACCCAAACTTTTATCTTTCTAACTCAACAGTATCAAAGTCTGTACTCAGCTTCTTAGTCATCTCTTTTAGGATTGACTGGTACCCAAAGTCTGTAAAAGATGTTTTCAGGTCAAATGATCTATAAGACCCTTGTGTGTGGAGCACTGAGTTATGCTTAAATACAGTTCCTACCAATTTTTATTTTAGTTGTAAGACTAAGAGTATTCACAGGAAACACGGAATGCCAGCTGGATAATGGAATGCTAAATTATATAGGCAAATCAAGACTAGCAGGATCTATGTTAAGTTGGTTGCTTGTACAATATAAGGAATAAGCACAAAACAGATACATAAAGGAGAAACTGGTGACAGTTGCTGTCTAAGCCAGGAATTAACCTATTAACCTGATAGACTTCTTTTCTCTCTCTCTCTCTTTTTTTTTTTTTTTTTTTTTTTTTTGAGAGAGAGCTAGAGCATGAGTAGGGGGAGGAGCAGAGGGATAGAGAGAATTTCAAGTAGACTCCTCACTGAGCAGGATGCCTGACATGGGCCTCAACCTTATGACCCTGAGACCCTGACTGAGTCAAAATCAACAGTGAGATGCTTAACTAGCTGAGCCACCCAGGTACCCCTCTTTTCTACTTTTATACTTCTTTATCAGGTATACTCTTTGCCCAGATAGATACATGACCCAATATATCTCAACTTTAACAAAATCATCCCTTTAGTTATTTAAATCTGTGTTTTTTGTTTGGGGTTGAAGAAATACCTCTATTTTTAGATATCTTTCCCAATGGGCTTTCAGAAGTGGACCCAATTTCCAGTTCCTCACCTTCTTTTTTTAGATCTGCCAGGAGCCTTGGTGCTCTGATTAGAATTCTAACTTTGTGGTTTTGTGGCATTTTGAATTTCATATTTTTTATCTAGAAGTCAAATGAAACATAGTAGTTAATGTGAAACTCCTTCAAAGTGAAAATCATGTGTGAATTATGCATTATTAGTATTGTTTTGGCTTGCCATCAGATTGTTGGAGATAATAAGATTAGAAATAAGAGATTATTGGAGATAATAAGATTAGAAAGCTCTAGATATGGGAAGATTATAATGATGATTCTTTTAGGAAAGCTGATTGAGACCCTCAAAAACCTGCATTATAATTTTTTATTTATTCATTTTAACATTTATTCCTCCATTTACTTATTTAATAAGTAGTTACTGAGTAATGGGCCTGGAATTGTACTGGTTGTTGAGGATTGCAGAGCAAATATGCACATAATCTTTGTCCCTGAGGAGCTTACTGGGTACTGAGGGGGACAGAACTTAAGTCAATGAAGCACACTAAAATAAATGTGAAGTCACACTGTGATGGTACCTTGAAGGAAAGGACTGTAACTTTAAGAACATATTTGAGGGGATGGAGGTTTTTATCTGGTCAGAGAGATCTGGGAAAATGTCCTCAAGCAAGTGAGGGTTGCTATGAGACTTACGTATAGGGTTGGCAAGATACATGAGGTATCTAAGTATATAAGGTATCTAACCACTAAGGAAGTAAGAATATTCCAGTTCAAAGAACTATCATTTGCAAAAGTCTGGAGGTGAGAGGAAGACTGACGTGTTCAAAGACATTAAAGAAATTCAGAATGTCTGGAAGACAGAGGCAATAAGGAAGTGGGATATCAGGTGGGGTTGAGAGAGATACAGGGTCCAGACCCTGCACGGCTTTGTGGCCATGGTGAGTATTTTCTTCATCGCAAGGACACTGGGGGAGCTGTTGAAATGTGCTGGGGAAGGGAATTATGGGGATGCTGTATTCCAGAGATCAGGTGACATGTGGGCAGAGAGATGGTCTCCAGCAGACTTCCTATCAGCTGGTTGATTCTTCCATTTTCTACCATTATGTTTGCAGAGAAGAGTAATTTAATGTGAACTTTTCAATACAAGCAGGATCTATAACTTTATGCCCAGGAGAACGTTATTGAAAAGGCACTGATTATAATTCCAGGTAGCATTAAAAAATCATCAGACTACTTCCATTTGCTCAATGAATAAATGGTAGCTATTTTGCAAAAGTCATTAGGATAAAATCAAGCCAAATTTGGCATTGAGTTACATCCACTAAACATTTAAAGAGCAAAATACTGAGAACGTCCAAACAATCAGATTCTTTCTTCAACAAGTTTAAAATATAATGGAATGGAATGGATAGCATGGAACTTTGATGGTGCTTAATTTTTAATTAAATTTTAAATGGTTTGTGTTTGTGTTAACTTAGGAGGAATTGGATTGTCTGTGTTGTTTCCAAATCCTGTTAAATAAAATACATCAAACCACTAAATGATAATTGAAAATTGATCAGGTACTATCACTGTGCCCTAGCCCCTACTGATTTTATTTTCCTACTCATCTCCCCTCTTCAGTCCCTTTGATTTCCGTGTTATTGGCCCAATCTCATATCACTTCATTTATTCAGACTCCCCCGGTCATGAGGAAGATATATCCGTTAGAGCATGAACTCTGGAGTTAGTTATACATTCACCTTGCTCTCAGCAACACTGTATGTCCACAAGGTAATCTTGAGCAAATCAATGAACTTTATGCTATTCAGTTTTCTTTTACTTTAAATTTGAGATAATGCTGACTGTCTGACTTGGGATACTGTGAGAATTAAATTAGATAATTATGTAAAATGCTTATCATAGTTTCTGTGAGTTTCCAGAGGTGACTGCAACAATATCTCCCATCCCCTATGTCCTTTTACAACGTGACCAGCAACTCTGACATCAGGAAGTAGGGTTCATGTCCTCTCTGTGGCTTGTGATTACTTTGGCTACAGAATACGGTGGAACGATGCTTTGTGACTTTCTAGGCTAGGTCATGAAAGACACAGCAACTTCTGCCATGAAAGACACAGCAACTTCTGCAACTTCCAAAGGGATACTCCCTTTGGAACACTAAGTTACGATGGAAAAATCCTAGTTACCCTGGGGAAGCCCAGGCACACAGATAGATCATAAGTAGATACCTGGTCAAAAGGTCCCAACCAATAGCCAGCATTAATTGCCAGTTTTGTGAATAAAGATACCTTCACTTGATTTCAATTCCAGCACCCAAGTTTTCCCAGCTGAGGCTCCAGACATCATAAGCACAGAAAAACTTTTATCACTATGTCATTTGGATTGACTTATAGAATCTATGAATGAATATGATAAATGGTTGTTTTAAGCTGATTGTGGGATAGTTAGTTATTAGTAACTGCAACAGTTTTCAATAAATTCTAGCCATTATTAACATGATCATGACTAATATTATTACCTCTGTCACAGGATAATTTATATATAGTACATTACCAACAAACCAATAAAAATAAACCAATCTTACTGATCATAAATGTACATAAAGTCTAGAAGACGTTGTAGAACATGGCTTTATTTCTTTACCAAGGCAGTGTTGTTGTCAATGGGCATCCAAGAGGGCCTTCTCTCACAGGCCTTCTTAACACTTATCAAATTTTTCTGCCATCTTTTTTGCCCACTACCCATCTCCCAATCCACCCAGGGTTCCAGTTTGGGTCTGGAGAATGGTGCCTGGGCTATTTCCATATGCAATGACTGATCCCAGGTGGAGGCTTGTGAATTTCACAGTCTTCATCTGAGGCATAAATATCCATTGAGCTCCTACTACATGGTATTCAGAACACAGCAATGAAAAAAAACAGACCAAAATCTTGCTATTATGGAGCTTACATTCTAGTTTGGAGAATCATATTCTAGTTTGAGCCAAAGAAATAACTGAAATCTATGTTATAGTGGAAGTCGCTAAGAACTACAGAAAAGCCATGGGGCGCCTGGGTGGCTCAGTTGGTTAAGCGACTGCCTTCGGCTCAGGTCATGATCCTGGAGACCCGGGATCGAGCCCCATATCGGGCTGCCTGCTCGGCGGGAAGCCTGCTTCTCCCTCTCTTATTCCCCCTGCTTGTGTTCCCTCTCTGGCTGTGTTTCTCTCTGTCAAATAAACAAAAATCTTTTTAAAAAAAAAAAAAAAAAAAAGAACTACAGAAAAGCCAGAGCCGAGAATGGAGAAAGGGAGCACTGGGGGCAGTGGTGCCGTTTTAGAGAGGGTAGCTGAAGATGACCTTATTGAGAAGATGGAATTTCAGTAAAGTCCTGAAACAGGCAAATGAGAAATTCTTATGGATATCTAGAGAATGCATTTTATGCAGAAGGGCCAGGAAGAGCAACAGCCCGAGTTGGAGTAGGCATGAGTGTTCAAGGAGCAACAAGAAAGGGTGGCTGAAGCAGGAACTTGGCAGGAAAGGCAGGCAGAGAAGCAAGTGGACTACATGGGGTCAATGTCCTATATGACATTGTGAGGACCGTGATTTTGATTCTGAGATGAGAGAGCAATGGAAGGTTTTGGACAGAGAAATAATATCATCTGACTTTTGTATTCACAGACTCCCTCTGATAGCTGTGCTGAAAATAGCCTGCAGAGAGACAAGGTTGAAAGCAGGGACAACAGTGAGGAGGCCACTGCAATTATTTGGGCAGGGTGGAGTATGACTTGGGCCTTGGTACTAGCAATGAAGAAGGTGAGAAATAGCCTTCAACTTTGCTGATGAATTGGATGAGTCAAGATGCCCCATGGTTTTTGTTCCAAAGCTAGAACATTTAATGACCATTTTTGAAAGAGGGAAGACTACTAGAGAGAAATCTCAATTTTTGAATATTGAGATTAAGATGTCTATTAATTTCCACAGTGGCAGAATATTTTTTTAAAGACTTTATTTATTTATTTATTTATTTGAGAGAGAGAGAGAGATCACAAGTAGGTAGAGAGGCAGGCAGAGAGAGAGGAGGAAGCAGGCTCCCTGTCGAGCAGAGAGCCCGATGCGGGCCTCAATCCCAGGACCCTGAGATCATGACCTGAGCCGAAGGCAGAGGTCCAACCCTCTGAGCCACCCAGGTGCCCTGGAGGAACATTTTTAAAGCTAAATATTGCCTGCCTCTCTTAACAAAAAAATCCCCAAGTGTCATAATGTTAACAGACTCTACCTCTTTGCTTGATCTTGTTAAAGATCTTAACCATGCAAAGCAGATTAACTTACTCTTCTGCTTAAAACTATCAAATGACTTCCACTGCATTTAGGATAAAATCCTATTCTTTGCCACAGTCTCCAAGGCCCTTTCTATATGTATTACTTGTTGAAAGTATCTTGTAATACCCTCTTCTTCATTCATTATGCTACCACTATAGGCTAGTGGTCTCTCAAAGATAGGGTAGTGTTCTCTCAAACATCTCTCAAATGTGCCAAGATCATTTCAGTCTTAGGGACTTGTAGTTGCTGTTCTCTTTTTCTGGAATATTCTTCTCACATTTTCTTTTTCTTCTGTACCAGAAATTCTTCGTGATCATTCGGACTGCAGACTATGTGTTTCCTCCTCAAACAGTTCTTTATAATCCTTATCATTATTTTCATAGTGCTTCTCATCCTCAGAAATTATTTGTTTATTTATTCACACGTGCATTGATTACCTCCCCCATCTTATCTGACTAGTTTGCTACTCCATTCCCCGCACCTAATACAATGTATGGCACATATTAGGCGCTCAGTAAATATTTGTTAAGTGAACAGAGTTAAGAAGAAAAGGAGGAGGGAAAAAAAACCCCTCTATTTTCTCTTATAATCAAATAGAAAACTTATCACATATTGTCTTTATGTTGGCTACAATTTTGCCTCCCTCCAATGATTAATGCATTTTATTTTAGACCTTACACATTGCAGAGTATTTCATGGTGGTTTGTGTATTAATAATACAAAGTCAATAGGTCAGGCCATCTCCAATTTACATATGAAAATGAGGCTCAAGGGACCAGCTTTCTCTGCATTTAAGTGATGTCTGACCTGACCTTGAATCCTTGCCTTTTGAGTCCTGCTTTCTTTCCATACACCTTGCTAGTTCTCTGTAATACCATGGGCACTGATATTGTCACAAGGAGCAATGTGTAACCAAATGGGTCAGATAAAATTAGAAGTGGTCTCAAATTTTGCTGACTAGAGTCTTTGCCCATTTTAGAACCCAAATCAGATTTATTAATATCTTCTGGCTCTGGAATTTTTAAATAACTTCCTTTAATTTACATACTTATTTCTCAGGCTGATGGGAATATACTTGGGAATACAAAAACCTCCCAGAGAACATGTTCCTTTCAAAATTTTTACCTGATTTTACAGTCCCCGGGGGCTTTGTAATCTCTGAGAAGCTTGAATTAACGATTGGTTCCTATGTGTTCACAAGCACACTTAGCACAGCATTCACAGCAAGGTGAGGGGTGGTGACTCATTTCTACCTGGGGGTATTTCTGGCACAGTTGTTCAGGAGAGGACCTACTGCATGCTGGCTTTTTCTGCAATAATCCGCTTCCATGTCAATGTACCCGGGGGCAAAAATAATTCCCATTTAGGAGGTGTGATGCTTCAAGGGCCAGGGGAGGCAGATTGTTCCCAAGAATTCAATAGCCCAGAAGTCACAGAGTTGATACTTTTCTTTGGAATTCTTTGTCTTTCCTTACCTCACTTCCTTAGTTTGCCTCTGCTTATTCCTTGTGATATATCAATATAGCGCAGGAGTATATCTATTCCTAAGATGCTGAAGGTACATGAGTTTTTGTACATCAAATAACTTAAGCAAATAATGAGGTCTTTTTTTAGAAAAATGCTGCTCCGAAGTCTGTGTGTGTTTGGGGGTAGCGGAAGGGTTGGATATGCAAAATCTAGCCTTTGTTCCAAGAAGTATGCAGTTTAGTAGGAAGATATAAAACTTATGCTCCAACAACTATAATGAAAATTAGAATTTGGAACAGATGCAGCCTAGAAAGGTTAAAATCTTGTTCATTGAGTCACACAGACTCAGAGTTCAGGTTGTTGACTCTGCTAATTATCAGTTGGGTTGTTTTAGACAGGATACTTAACTTCCCTAAGACCTGGTTTCCTCTTCTGTAATACTGACTTAACAGTGTGTAGATGTATTATTACGTGTAATTGAACCCATTACATATTTGTGTAAATGGTCTAATATAGTTCTTGACAAATAGTAATTGGCCAATAAATGTTAGCCTTATTAATTATTATATATCTGCATGTTTTAAAATGGGTTCATTTCTTCCTCTGCCTTTAATATGTGACTACATTTTAAATTGAGGAAATACTATGAGTAAAGTTATGAAATGGGAATGTTCAGGATGTCTGGGGAAACAGCCATCCCAGTTCAGCCAGATTCTGGGATCTGTGTGGAGTTTTGAAATACAAGAGATAAATCTGAAAGGGTCAATTAATGTAAGGCTTGAGGAGTGTTGAGTGACAAACTAAAGATTCTTTATTTAAGTCAACAGATGTGGTCAGGTAGTGAAGGATGGTGTTCTGTTGAAAAGGGAGTTCTGGAGTCAAACTACCTGTTTACTACTGCATGATATTGGGCAAATTATATAATTTCTCTTTTCCTTAATTTCTTCGTTTGTATAATATTACATACATCATAGTTTTATGGGGAGCATGATGAAATAGGACATGTTCATTATGTAGCTTAGGGCCTGGGAAAACACTAACTGGTTATCATTACTATTATTTGAAGAGAATGGAGTAGTTAATTTGCAAGTAGCAGAAACAAAAGGCAATACTTTCTGTATTATTTTGTAGCTAAACTGGACATGGTGATGTATTTTGAGTGAGACAGCCATAAAATGTGGCATTTAAAACCTCTTCTTCAATACCTGAACGTTTGTTTTTTCTACAAGAATTTCCACCATTATTTATTCAGTAAACCTGTAGCTGGAGGTACCTTTCCGAATGCCAAGTGGCACGTGCAGATACAACTCCCTTATGCTGGCTAGCCCCTGGCGCCTGTGGTCAGTGAAGTATCAGTACAGCGCAGGGGTCAATCTATTCCTAAGACGCTGAAGGTACGTGAGTTTTTGTACATGGAATAACTTAAGCAAACAATGAGGTCTTTCTTTAGAAAAATGCTCGCATTAATTTATTTTCCAAATGAAAAAGAGACCACCACCCCATTTATCATCTTTTTAAATCCAAGTATTCATTTATTTGGTGAGCCAAATGCTGTATGAACAATAGCTCCTGAACAGCACAATGGAGAGAGCTACCAAAAGTCAAATCTGAGTAAAACTGGATTTTTTTCCCCTTTCTGCCTTTTTATTATTAATTTCTGCCTGTCATTATTAATTTTCAGTGTGTCACTTTTCTCTAGGTACAAACTTTGGACAGGTGGCTTGAATGCTTTTTCATGCAAACTCCAAGTAGGTGAATACTAAATAGGAATGTCACTTCCTGAGGAAACGTCAATGACCCAAGGGACCCACCTTTGATGAGTATGGGCTGGGCTGACAATGGCATCTGCAGCGTCACAGGGGTTCAGCCAGAAGACAAAGAATCAGTCCACTGAATTCTTCGGACTTCAGGGTGATGAGAGGAGGCTCATGTCAAAATCTTAATAGAAGACTTTTCTGGAAAAGACACACAACTAGATCATGGTACATTAGGCAAGTCCCGGGGCAGAGGATGTGTCTGTTTCATCTGTCGCTATCCCGAACTCAGGGATTAGGGCACAGCTAGTATAGTCTAAGCAGCGTCTTTGTTCTCATCTTGTTTTTTTCTTTTAATTTAATTTTTTCAGTGTTCCAAGATTGTTTATGCACGCACCTTGTTTTGTACTGTTTTCCTTCTCCCCACCCCCACCTTTTCCTTCCTCACTATGCGTAGATGTCTCTAATATTAGGAATTAATTTGGTCAGTAACCAATAGGAACTCAGTAGGTCATTTCTATGAAATTTTGAGCCACATCTGCCATTTCTAGTTCTCTTCATAAACGGGGTAATGTTATAATACAAATGCATCCTTCTGGGAAGGGATCACCAGCTATATCCGGGATATTCTATGCTTGAAGATGACTGGTCATCTTGCTATGTGACACACTGAACTCCTTCTCATTGTCATCTTTATCCCTAAGCCAGCATGTTTTCTCCTCCCATTCCATACCTTACAAGTAGAACTACATCTACCAGTATCACATATTTATATATCATTATATAGTACAGATTGACATTCTATGTATCACTCCTCTTCTAGTCATACATTATTAGAATCTGGATATCAGTAAGAATTTTTTAAAAATTATGATAATCCTCAAACATCTATGAAAATAGAGTTATGTAATGAACCCCACATTGGGGACTATGATACTTCATCTTTTCTTGTGTCTTTGTGAAGTCCAGAACTGTGACTAGCACAAAGTAGGCCTTTTATACAAGTTTGCTCATCAAGCTCTTTGCCTATTTATTAAATTTATTCTGTCTTCAAAAATGGGGAAAAAACTTTGTGTAATTTAATTCCTTGGACTCCTCTCCCCATTTTTTGTTCTGTTTGCACAACTATGCTATAAAAAATAACAGAATCAGATTTTTGGGTTTCTTAGAGATGACTGCTTGGGCATCTTTCCTTCATTTTCTAAAGATGTTCTGCCTGTCGACAGGGGAGGGATTTATTGAAGAATTTTTCTTCTATCAAAAAAAAGTTTGTTTTATTACAAGTTGAAATAGCAGCTATTTCAAAGTACTTGACCCTGAGAGATTAAATGTCTCTAAGAGGGGAAAAACACATATGCACCAAGACCAAATTCAATGCTAATGAAATCTGGAAGTTTGTTTTGGGATGGGGAATTTACAAAACAGTTTTTTGATATAAAAGTTCCTGGGGGTTTTTTTTCCTCATTTTTTTTTTTAAAGATTTTATTTATTTGACAAGAGAAACACAGCGAGAGAGGGAACACAAGCAGGGGGAGTGAGAGAGGGAGATGCAGGCCTCTCACTGAGCAGGAAGCCCGATGTGGGACTCGATCCCGGGTCTCCGGGATCATGACCTGAGCCGAAGGCAGTCGCTCAACCAACTGAGCCACCCAGGCCCCCTCCCTTTTTTTTTTTTTTTAAAGGTTTGTTGCGTGTGTGTGTTTTTACTAAATCACCATCACATTGATTTCCATGGGGGACTTGAGAAAGAAGCAGGCAGGTAATTATGGGCATCTCTAGGGTAACAATTTGTTCTCTACTGACCAGTGTATCTGAGGCCTGTGAAGGTCTCTGAAGAAAACCAATCTGGTTAGCAAGTGTGTATTTCAAAATGCATTTATATTCACTTTCCTTGAGATGGAGAGTGAGCTGCCAACCTGACCAGAATACCTTATTCCTTCTATTTGACTTTATTAACTCTCATCCCAATTACTTCCTGACAATTGAGCAAAAGGGGCCAGATCACCTTTGACTTTGGAAAAAAATGTAGTTCCTGGAGCTCAAAGTGATTTCAGTTCTAAAATCATTTTGTTTTGCTTCAGACAATTGATGGGCATATAAAACTACCAACATTCAGCAAAGAGGAAATTCTAAACCAATCGTGGGATTTTGAGGAAATGAAAACCTTAGAGAATGTCTCACTCTCATACAGATGATAAGATGGAGATCTGGAGAAATTAAGTGACTTGGTGAAGTCATCCAGGTATTTTTGGGTGGAATTAGGTCTCTAAAAGCGAGTTCCTGGGTCACACATAATCATACTGGGAGATATTAATACTATAAATGCCAGGCCCATATCACATCCATTTTTTTGTTCCTAGAAATTGTACAGGGATGTTTTCAAGCTTCCATTGGATAAAATATGATTATCGCCATTATGTTGCTATTATCTGGGTTTGAATCCAGGCATTTCAGATCTAGATTTTCCTTTCTTAAATTCCAACTCTATTCTTCACTGATCAGAAATCACCTATGGGAATAGGTAACAGCATCATTTGGAAAAACATACACACACACAAAACCCCAAGATGGTCTTTGCAGCAATGCAAACATCATATTCTACATTTCATTCCTATTATTTGGAGTCTAAAACCAAAGAAACTCTTCAATTATTCTAAACACTGTGACTTTAGCCAAAATAATTGACTTCTGTGTGGCCTCTTTTGTTTTTTCCATTTGAAAATAAAACAAAACAAATAAATCAAGGAAATTGCAAAGTCTGGTCCTCAGAGAAAGACTGTCAGAACATCTGTTTGGGGTACATCTGTTTGGGGTTCCACAAACAGAATCATCCCTAGGTTAGCCTATAGGAACAGAGAATAAATTTACATCCACAAGTTCATTATCTCCTGTGCTACATTAAGAAGCAGGCGATCAGGGAAGATGAGGAGCTGTGACATCCAGAAGTCCCCCAGGAGTCTTTTAATAGCGAGAGTCTGTCTGCCTGAGATCCCCTGAGGCTGGGTGGAAAGGAGTGCCTTTTTAAGAACACTACCAAAGCAGTAAGAAGTCCTAAAAGGTCTAATGATCATAACTGGCAGTTTTGGGGCCATTTGTCATGTTGCTGAGGAAATTCCTTATTTATTAGAAATTTTAGGACTTTAATACTACTACATCTGACTAATATGAGCCATCAGGGAGATTAAATATTTAGTAAAATGGCTCAGATGGTAAATGTGATCAAGATCTTCCATATAGAACCTGAAAAGGTGTTTACTGATATATTAGAATCTTCAAGCTATGAATAATCTTTTTGAGTGGGGAGTAGTGAGAAATCAGAATATGCAAGGTAAATAGTGGAGCAAAAATTTTGCCTTTTGTAAAGTAGCATATAAGTCATAATTACTTAGATATATTTTGTGTCTCATTTATTAGACTACTTTATATTTGAGTTATTTATACATAAATCTGCATCCTACCAAGTACTAAGTTCTTAGAGGGTAGGGGTATGTGTAGAAATTACCCTGATATTCCCCAAAGCACAATATTGAACAAGTGAAAGTGAATTCAAGAATCGTTTACTTTCTAAAATGCTCCAGCCACCACCCACAATAGAGCCACAATTTCATAGAACTGTAAGGTAAGTGTTCATGAGTTGTGAGACTAATTGCTTTTCAGGTGCAAGGTAGGACCTATTCACATGAGGACTCCTAAAGCTAGTGAACAACTAGCCCCAACATGTTCAAGTTTGCATATCCTAAAATGATTTCAAACAACCATTTCTTTTCTTTTTACCCCATGGAGTATTCATCAGAGGTTTAAGCATAGTTTTTTATTAGACTCTTGGGAGTTAGCTTGTCATGATGAATGGTCCAGTGTTTGGGAACCACTTCACCTGGATGACATAGCATCATCTATCAGCCCCACCAAGCTGGAAGAGCTCTGTAAGACCTAGATTGCCTGAAACTGTTTAGATAATCTATAACCATATTTTCCCCATGACTATACATATATCTCTCTTAGTTCATAGAGTTATATTCCCATGTTTCAATTTCATCAATATTTATACTGTCTAAGACTATTCACTTATGCATCAGACATATATAGAATATTTTCTATGTGCAAGAAGACATAATGCTACATCCTAGGAATGATAAAATATGCAAGGTCAAAACATAGCAGCCAATGATATGGGAAGAACTACTCTATGAAGACAATGTCCTACATATATCAAGCCTTTAGTAAGTGCCTGTACGCTGTAGTTCCTGCCCTCAAAAAAAAAAAAAAAATCATGGTTTGATCATAGGTATTTAGCATGTTATTTAAGTTTTAACCACTAGAAAAATATATAGTGAACACTCTAAATACACCCTAAAAGTACATGCATAAAAGATGCTAGTAGGGCACCTGGGTAGCTCAGTGGATTAAAGCCTCTACCTGCGGCTCAGGTCATGATCTCAGGGTCGTGGGATCAAGGCCCATATCTCTGCCTACCTGTGATCTCTCTCTGTCAAATAAATAAAATAAAATTTAAAAAAGGTGCTAATAGGCCTTGTGCACAAGGACTTTTCATTTAGCTGAGATAAATACCTACTATGGTTAAGTGTATAACTAATGAGTCATGTGATTAAAACAAAAAATAACACAGGAGATAATACATGGTTGTACACAGTTGCCATGAAATTAAAACTGACCTCGATGCAATGTGTATAAATTTCATAAGAGAAAGTGAGCACAGTTGCTGAAAATCCTTGTGTCCTTCATCCACTGACACAAAGACTTCAATTCAAAAGGAGTGAATTTAGAAAGTTACTCCTGGGGGCGCCTGGGTGGCTCAGTTGGTTGGGTGGCTGCCTTTGGCACAGGTCATGATCCCCGAGAACCAGGATCGAGTCCCACCTCAGGCTCCCTACTCGGTGGGAAGCCTGCTTCTCCCTCTCACTCTCCCTGCTTGTGTTCCCTCTCTTGCTGTGTTTCTCTCTGTCAAATAAATAAATAAAATCTTAAAAAGAAAAGAAAAGAAAAGAAAGTTACTCCTGTTTCTTGAGCATTTATTACATCCAGGCTTTCTATTGCTGTATGCCTTTTAACATGTGATCTCATTTCCCCCGCATGACGACATGAATTCAGTGCTATTGTATCCATGTCAGAGATGAGGAAACAGAAATAAGATTTAGTCATTTACTTATACAGAAATGACACTAAGTAAGTGGTGAAGCTGGACCCAAATCCAAGTCTCTCTTTCTCAAAGCCCTGCTCTTTTACCGTGCCACATTCCTACCTGAAAACTTTTGATGAGCCTCTGAAGCAGCTACTGTGCTTATCATTATGAGAATAATTAATGGGTTAGCAGGTGAGACTTGAGCACAGATGCCTGATGAGTATCAAAGTGTGATGTTCTTCTAAATAAATGGTATATTTTATTTCAGTTTCTATAGTCCCTGAAGGATTTTGATGCCATTTCTAAGGGGGATTCTGAGACAACTTACAGAACCAGTGGCTGGACATGATATTTACTCATGTGCAGACCGTGTAACTAGGTTTCTCGATATACCCTAATCTTGTCTCTTTGCATTGTGCTCAGATAAGTGACTGAAAATTGGGTATTCTCATTTATTTGGATGCATCCTTTAAAGAATGCCTTCTTTGCAGAGAAGGATGTGTTTTCTTTTCTTTCTTTCTTTCTTTTTTTTTTTAAAGATTTTATTTATTTGACAGAGAGAAACACAGCCAGAGAGGGAACACAAGCAGGAGGAGTGAGAGAGGGAGAAGCAGGGAGCCCGATGTGGGACTTGATCCCGGGTCTCCGGGATCATGACCTGAGCCGAAGGCAGTCGCCCAACCAACTGAGCCACCCAGGTGCCCCAAGAATGTGTTTTCTTAGCATATATACTATAACATACTTTTCACTCAGTGGATGCCCAATAAATATTTGATGTTGGCTGGGTAGGTGACGGTGGTGACACCATGAACTGCTTTCACTTAAGTCAAGACAACCGAGCTCTTTGCCAATCAAACAGAACAAATTAGGCGTCCCGTCAAAAGCTAGAGAAAATCCTGCAGTCATCAAAAAGTTACTCATTTTAAAATACCAAACATTCTCTTTATAGTATTTATTTTAGTGTTTGTTTAGGATGCTTAACCCACAGGAATTTAGTAGTTCAGTTGTTTTCTATCATGTCATAATGTTCAATAATATGTTGTCAACGTGATGAATTTACAAATAGTCCAGAGGGACTTTGCATTCCGTCTTTCCAGCCAGTATAAAGTGATAGGCATCTGTTAAGATAACTAGTTGAAAAGCTGAGAAAACTTTGGCACACAAAGGAGAAATATGACTTAGAACACCCAGCAGAGAGGCCCCATTCCATTCACACAATCCGTGTATGAGGAGACAAGAAGAAATCTTGAACACTAAGGCTGGTGTGGGTAACCTCGCGTGGCTCCATGCACAGTGTTCCTACAACCAGAATCATGGGTATGGCCTGGGATGCACCCAGTAATGAGCTGATGGGTGATCACTGACAACGTGCAATCCTCAGGCTGGAAAAAACTCCAGTATGCATCGCCTCTCAGCAGCTATCTTCTGAGGAAGAAGGCATTTCACAGTTGAAGGAGCTAAATAAAATCTCAAAAAGGTGATGAACAGAAAAAGAATATCAAGATCTGCAGCCATCTCAAGGGGCAGTTCCCAGGGCAAGTGTCTTGTCTGAACCCATTGAAAGGGTCAAGGAGCTTGGCTGTCTTTCAGGAAGAGCAAGGTGCTGTAAGGCAGAGCCTGCCTACTCCTGAAAGCAAGTAATAAAATTATTTAATGCCTACCTCTCTCCCAAAGAAAACAAAAAAATAAGGTGAAGAAAAATGTAAAGGAAGCTATATGATCATTTGGGCACAATCACAAGTGTAATTGGTGTAACATAAGCTAGAAAAGGTGGTTGCCTGATTCTTTTTATTTTTTTTAAGCTTGTCTTTTGCCTTGACAGCTTTACAATTAACGTCTTATCTTTGACTCTGTATTTGCCTTGCTGAAAGAGATCATTATCCTAAGAAAATGTTTTATTCTATTGGAATTATTTCTTAAGTAACTATTAATACCATTCTTTGAAATGGATATAATTAACTCATAGACTGACAGCTTTCTTTGAAATTCTCTCTTTTCTCCTTCCTGGACTTATTTTAATCTCTGACTGTAACTTGTAAACATCTGTCTAGAATTGATGAAATGACCTCATTTGGGCCCCAGTCAGCTCAGCAGCAGCTGTCATACTTAGGAACGGAATGCCACTAATGTAGGGTAAGAATGAAAAAAAACTAAAGAAAGTGTTAGGGAGGGAAAACCTCATAGGCAATACCTCTAAAAATTCCCTTTTCACAAAGTTGGAACTTTAGGAGGGAAATGTTAAAGGAAATAATTTCTAGAATAATAACTTATACATGTGATTAAAACACTCAATGTACTGAAAGTAGGGTGTTTTCTTAGAAGATTAATTTGAAAAATAATGTACTAGAGGTTCCCATTAAGTGCCCTGAAACCTGCCTACTCCGTCTGCCTCTAGAAAAGGGTAGAGTTGGACCCAGCATATTATCTCATTCTCTGTTCCTCTCTGCAGAAGTTCTTTCACCCAGAGATTTCAAAGTGTCTTTACAAATGTAAATTAACCAGCCTCATCTCTTCTCTCCTAAGTAAGTATAGTTCATTTAAGTAACAGAAACTTACCAAAATGGCTTACTCAAGGTCACCTGAGAAGTCCTTTGTGTAATCTGGAAATGGATATTCAAAGTGCAAAAATACTTTGTAGCCTCATTGCAGACCAGACTCTTGTAGCCCTTGGCAAGTACCACTGGAGGGGTGAATAATTATTAATTGGTACAATGAAGCTCCTACTAGTTGGTCTTCTCTCAATCTCACCAAGCCCCCACCAACCTGGAAACCCAGACTTCAGCCCTTCTCTTTCCTGTCTTATCTGTCCCCAAAGCTGAATGAGGACAGAACATTTTTAAAAAAGATTTTAATGAATTATTTTTATTAAATAAGTACTTGGTGATATTTTCTTGTTTTCCTCCCAAACTCTTTTATTAATCCAATCAGCAAATGTTTGTTAAGCACTTACTTAGCTGCCTCTCGCTGTCCTGGACGCAGGGAACACTACAACCATGCTCTTCCTTTCACAGGAAGAACAGACAAAAAAGCAAGAAATACAGATACACCATCGTCAGTGGTATGGAGATGATAAACATGACGAGCCAGGTCAGGTAGGTAGGAGTGGATGGACTAGGGAAGGCCTCTCTAAGCAGATGACATCTGCACTGAGACCTGGAGCGTAAGCTAAATCAGAGTATTAGAGTGGTGCTCCAGGCAGAAGGAAAACAAAAATAAAGGCAAGAGCTCCAGGGAAAGAGCCTGGCACATTGGGTGATGACCAAAGCTTAGTGCACTATGTGAACAGCAGGAAGTGTGGCTTCAGAGGAAGGGCAGAACCTGTGGACCACGGGAAGGAGTGTGATTTTATTCTGACAACAGTGATCAACCCATGAAGGGTTTGAAGCAGATTAATAACATGATCTAATCCAAAACATGATTGGATTTTAAAACTAGTAAATTGTGGAGAATATCTTTCCTCTGCAATATTTTCTCTCTCCGTACACATTGTAAGAGTCACCCGCCCAGGTTGGACTGGACTTGTTGAGCTGGGATCTGGTGTCACTTTGATGCTCACTGTAATGAATTATGGGCCAGGCTTTCTCTTGCCTTCTAACCAATGAAGAAATATGTACAGGAAACTGTGTGTTCTTCCTTCATCCTCACTGCACCGTTTCCCAAACACTCATGAACACAAAGTAAAACATTATCTTAAAAGGGAAAGACCGACCAACCGGCTTCTATAGAGCTGATTCATTGTGCGTTAGCTGGTCTTGCCCTTTTCACTGAGGAACCTGCAGTGTTCCTTTGTCTCATCTGCCCTCCCTCCCTGTGATTCCTACAGCACAAGGCACAGACCTTTTATCACTTGTGTTGTCACTAAATGCTTCCCTTGCCCTGATTTTCTGTTTGTGAGCTCTTTGAGGGCTGGAAACTATTTTACTCACCTTTGTACTTCCAGTCATTATCACAGAGCCAGGCCCAGAGTAGGTGCTCAAAAAAGGATAGGCAGGGGCGCCTGGGTGACTCAGTTGGTTAAGCGACTGCCTTCGGCTCAGGTCATGATCCTGGAGACCCGGGATCGAGCCCCACATGGGGCTCCTTGCTCGGCGGGAAGCCTGCTTCTCCCTCTCTCACTCCCCTTGCTTGTGTTCCCTCTCTGGCTGTGTTTCTCTCTGTCAAATAAATAAATAAAATCTTAATTTAAAAAAAAATTAAAAAAAAATAAGGATAGGCAGATCAATGATCAACTTGGTGAGAATGTAATGGATTATCCCGAATTAGGACACATTTGTGTGTAAAAGGGAATTTGATGAATGATTATTCTGGGAGAACAGTATAAAGTTGGACTGGACCTGTTGAACGGGGATCTATGGTCACTTGATAAACACCGTAATGAATTATGGGCAAAAGTATGAACTCTGTAATTCTAGGGGTACTTTCCAAGTAGTACTCCACTTGCCCTGGCCGGTTGAGACTAGTGGTTCTCAAAGCATGTGAGACATAATTGTATAGAAAATGTTTGTGGGTGGCAAGGGCTTCGAGATTAAATAATATAGATTCACATTTTCATAACACAATTCCATGTTCAATTCTACTTTAGCATTTCTAATTATTGCAAAGATAATCTCTCAGTTTTGTGGTAGATTATCTTAGACCTCCTCCAACCCATTAATCTTACTTTTTAAATGAAGAGTGAACAAACCTCAGGATCAGAGCTTTTAAGCAGGAAATGGTATTTGTTTGGAATTTAATATTACCACATTAATAATATTTATTTTGTGCTTTCCTTTTCTTCATGGCAAATAATGACCATTTTCCAGGTAGGATTAGAATATAAAATTTCATTTTTCAATGAATCTTTTGAAGTAAAAATAAGACTTAAATATATACGGCAAAGGTCATAGACAAATTTTGGCAAAAACATTGGAGCTGATGTAACAAATAACTGACATTTTGGAAACTAGATCAGAACAAAGATTCCCAGCCTTGTTTCTGTGGCTATCTTGAAGGTGGTCATTTACTAAAAAATATTCACATGAAATTAATTTAAGTTAAAGTAATTTAGGAAAATATGTATGCATACATCTATTTTATTTAGTTTTACAGTATTTTTCTCATTATAAAGATTATGCATGTTTATTATGGAAATATGATCCTGGAAAAGATAATGGTGTAAAGATATAAAAATATCACACTTCAGGGAAAAACACATTTGATATGTGAGTTGTTGCTTTTCTTCCTTTTTTTTTTGGTACTTTGGAAACTGAATTAATGATTTTGAATTTCAAAATGTTAATATGTATATAAATATGAATTTACATAAAAGAAATGAAAGGGTTACGGTTTTGTTTATTAAAAACAATTAACAATAGAAAGACTTTATGTATCAAACCTTCCCTTGTGTACTTAAAAGTTTAATTTACTAACATTTATATACATGTAATATATACATGGAATATTATCAACTTAACACATATCTGTAGTACATAAAATTTCACAGTTTCAATCAATTATAATGAGATGAGTGAAGCTTCCTTTTGGAAATCATGCACTTAAACCTCTGCTTTTCTTACTCGCCAGAGACATATACTTTTCAGCTCTTTGCAAACTCACCTTTAGGGAAAACTAAAACTGTGGCAGATTGAGCTGTGTTCTAATATCCACTGCAAGGCAATGGCTTTGGCCTTATTGCCATACCAAGCCAACAGGCGTAGGAAAATAATCATCCACTTATAAGACGGTATACGTGTTGGAAATGTCTGCTTACATTTTGTTTGCCAAAGCAGAAGGTTAGCATGATGTAACATTATCTCCTTAATCACAAACAGGCAACATGGTCAAAGCACAGCAACCAATGACAACTACTCCACACCATGTAATGACCTGCTGTTCCACTCAGAGTTTCGTCTTCCTCTCCCTCACTAAAGATTTCTCTATTTAGAAGGAGAATGACAACTCCATTACTTGATTTTGATGTTATAAAGTGAGAGAGGTTGGATTATAGGATCTTGTTATAGTACTTTGTCAGGAAACATGATGAAGCTAAGACCCTCACCTTGAAGTAAACTCCAGTTCATTCCACCTGGCAAATACTAACAATTCTAAAGACTGTAGTGCCAAAGAAGACTAGGAATCGATGAGGTTGGCTGTAATTTCTGTGCTTAAAACGGCTCAGTTCCTGGAAGACTCTTAAATATTGTTGAATAAATAACCCATCATTAAAACAGCTATTTCGGGGCGCCTGGGTAGCTCAGTTGGTTAAGTGACTGCCTTTGGCTCAGGTCATGATCCCGGAGTCCCAGGATTGAGCCCCGCATCCGGCTCCCTGCTTAGCAGGAGGCCTGCTTCTCCCTCTCTCACTCACCCTGCTTGTGTTCCCTCTCTAGCTGTGTTTCTCTCTGTCAAGTAAATAAATAAATAAATCTTTAAAAAAATTTAGCTATTTCTAAATGCCCAAGATGTAATATGTGCTCTGATTTACTATACCAATTCCAGTTCTCACAACATCTAAAACTGTAGTTAATATTATCTGCATTGTCTCATTGAGGAAACAGCCTCATAAATGTTAAGTAATGTGCCAGGTTCTCACAATGAAGGGATTAGGTTTCAAAGCTAAGTATGTCTGATGCCAATGCTTCATTTTTTTTCTCCTACAAAATGGAAAGAGTTATATTGCCTCAAAGTGGCTTCATATATGAAAAAGGAAAACTCCAATGGTGCAGATTTGGAATCTTCTGTGTGACCAAAAAAAAGGGGGGGGGGGGATCCATGTTTGCTTCTGGGATTGTGAAACAGATTTTTCCCAATGGCTTTCTTCTGAAGGTTTGGGAAAACCTTTGGTGAGTGACAGATATTAATGTTTAAGCTGTTTAAAAAACAACCACCAAATGTGTGTGTGTGTGTGTGTGTATACACACATACGCACTCACACACATATATATAAGGAGTGTGAAACGTGTTCTGTCAATTGTTTTGTCTTTTCTCGCTGCCTGACCTCTCTCGGCAACCTGGCAGCTGGGGGCACTAAAGGGCTCAGAGGGGCATCTTGACTTGATGCTTCCTTCCCATCCTTTGCCTCTCTTTGGCAGCTGGGCCACTTTTGAGGGAACTGGCCAGCCATAGCCAGAGAGCCCAGAATCCCTGCAGAAGGGAGCAGAGGGCAGCACCAGAACAGCCCTCTAGGAGATGAGGACATCAAAAAGATTTGTTCACCAGAGTTTGCAGTTTACTGTAGCCTTATAAATAATTCACTTGGTAATACTTTATCAAGGACTGCACAATTGCCTCAAAACCCTGAGAATCTAATGGACTTAAAAAAGTTCTTAATAGAAGAACATCAAGGCTTTGACTGGATACCTTTCTCCAACATTAGGCCAGTTTTTTTTTTTTTTCCCCTTCTTGGAAAAATATCTGTAACACACAAATGAGTTTGTTATAATTGTCCACCTAATGTGTAAAATTCCAGCTTCAGTGTCCTGCTTAACAAGTAGCATGCACAAAATACATGAACGCAGCCAAGCTCTCACGATTTCTATTTGTTGTTTTTCCTTAACATCAGCAGTTGGACACCATGCTCATCTTCAGGAAGAAGTCATTAAATCAATTCTTTATTTAACCTCTTTGCTGACTTACATCCCTGTCCTATGAGAAAGGTATTTTAGTCCATCTGCTCCTTATAGTATTTTAATCCACTGATTTGCATTTCTTGACATACATACCTTACATGCCAAATAGTAATATCTATATCTCTGGTCACAAGGTGAAATAGGCAGGAAAATATGGATGATTCATGAAACTCCCATCATCACTCCCAGAGAGAGATTCTAAGTTTTTTGCCAAAGATGGTGAATCTTTAGAGAAGATGGACAGGACTGATTTAGTGGTAAAAGTATGGGCTTTGGGTGGGATGACCTCTTTTGAATCTAAGCTACACCACATGTGAATGACGTGACATTAAGCACCTTCTTTAACCCTCTGTGTCCCAGCTTCCCTGCTTATTAACTACAGATAGTAACTGTTCTCACCTAAGAAGGTTATTGTGAGGATTGAGCAAATGAATAAATGGAAGGCACTTAGGGCAGGGCTGGAGTGCAGGACGCACTTTACAAAGCCAGCTGCTCGAAGTCATTCCATTTTAGCACACGTTCTGGGTGAAGCTCTTCTACCTGGCATGCAGCAAATATTAATTGGATAAGTGCACACGTGCTTCCCGAAGTTGCCACCCTGAACCTGTGGACATATCAGCTTCTCTGTTTTTCATTCTGCTTTCCATCACTAGGTTGAATTGAACAGATTGATGCTATCCTTTTGTATTCTAGATTTCCCATACAAGATTCCAACAGAGGATGCACATAAACAGTGGATGAAGCAAAACAAAGAGGAGGCTTATCAAATTAGGTGCCTTTCTTTTCCTCCAGTGACAAATCTATAGTGATGAACTTGAGCTGACAGGACTTTGAGTTTTTACCTTTCTACTGATTAACAGATAATCACTTTGAATTGTTAAAAGATAAACTGAGGCCCATTAAAATTTTTAAGAGTTTATTTGAGAAAAACGGATTCAAATCAGGCAGCATGCAATCGAGCAGATGGAGAGGAGCTCCACAAAATGAAAGATCTTCATGGGCATAAAGGAGAGCAGGACCAAGGAAGTTACACTAGACAAAAAAGCAGGTTGGTAGTTGCAAGGTTAACTTCCTTTAGGGGATGGTAGCTGTCTATCAGGCATATAACCTAACTAGTACTGATCACCCAGTTCTTGATTGATTAGTTCAAGATTCCATTTCTCGGAAAGCCAAAATATTAATTATGTCTCAGTTTTGTGCTGTGGGACTTAGTACAGGTGACTCCCTTTGGGGCAGGACTGTTTCCTTGTTTTCAACAGTTTGCCTCTTTTTATCAAACCCTCAGCCTACCTGAGAGATGTCTTCAAAATTTAAGGCATTGGCGCCACTCTCAGCTAAACTCTGGGTGTCTTACAGTTTTTGCAGAATCTCTGTATGATATTCACAGGCCACAACTTCAGGTTCACATTTGTTTTTTCTTATTAAGTTTTTAATTTTAATTCCAAAATAGTTAACATACAGTGTTATATCAGTTTTAGGCATAAAATATGTGATTCAACAATTCCATACATTACTCAGTGCTCATCACCGTACGTGGACTCTTAATCCCCCATCACCTATTTCACCCATCCTCCCACCCACCTGCCCTCTGGTAACCATCAGTTTGTTCTCTATAGTTAAGAGTCTGTTTTCTTGGTTTGTCTCTTTTTTTTCCTTTGCTCATTTCCAGGTTCACATTCTTTAAGTTGGTCATTTTCTTTGTTCCTTTTCCAACATTTTTTTCATCAGAAGATCATTTGCTTTGTGAGAGATGGTTATGAATATGCATTTTGAGAGAATTCAGTGCCCCAGGAAGACTGTTATGATTATTATAAGCAGGATAACTTCCAATGTTTGGAGTGCATTTTGGAGCCTTGGTCTCCAAGACCTAAATTAATGAGAATCAAATAACTCAGAGAAAGGCCCTGTTGAAGGGCCAACTGGCTTGTTTAGTGATCTCGTGTTGCTGGGACTCAACTTCTCCAGGAATGTTAATCCAAGTGCAGCTGTTCGTGTGGCCCATAGCACAAACATCTCCTTGCTCAGCTAAAAGATAACCAAGGGATCTCCTAATATAAAGAACAAGTTTGGTCGGAAGGTCTAGGGATTTTTTTGAGCAGCTATTGCTTTACCAGCAGATTCAGGGATGGGGTTCAAGAATTAAGGAGCATTGCCTTGCTATGCATTAGCAAGGAAGCAAAGCAAGTAGCAAAAAGGAAAAGAAGAAAGGTTTCATACTGGGAATGAACATTTTGATCCATGATCTTGGGAAAGCTGCCTAACTTAAGATGCCGTCTGCTTCTGGATAGAAATCTTCCTAGTCAATTTTAATTTTAGATTTCCAGCTGGTGTACAGTTCCAAGAGTCTGAAAGAGCCATTTTTAATTGGGAGATATGAACCTGAAGTTCAAGTCCCTGAAGTTTGGTTGCTGTCTAGGTAAAGAGAAGGCCCTAGTATCATCCATTCCAAGGATATTCAAGGCAGTCTTTCTTCTTAATTCCAAATCAGAAGGGTGGGAGAGAACTGACAACATAAGTTGTCAGTTTGGAGAGTCGTAACCAGATATTTGAGGAAGCTAGAGGAATTCAGTATCCAATCCAGTTTACAGGTATGAAACAAGCCTCAAAGATAATTAGCAGGAATAGAATTTAAATACAGACAAAGGCACAAACATAATTTTTCTCTCTATAATCAACTCCACTTTTACCAAAGAATATCACAGTAAAGCTAATTTGTTTGCATTAAACGTGCCCTGATACTATTTACTTAAGTTGCAGCAAGAACAGTAACTGATCATATACATTTGGGCTCCTTTTCAGTCTGCTTCCCTGGAACTTCTCTTGAGGAATCTCAGCTTGAACTCATTTTTTTTTTAAAGATTTTATTTATTTATTTGACAGAGAGAAACACAGCTAAAGAGGGAACACAAGCAGGGGGAGTGAGAGAGGGAGAGGCAGGCTTTCCGTTGAGCAGGGAGCCTGATGTGGGGCTCGATCCCGATCCGGGGACTCCGGGACCATGCCTTGAGCCAAAGGCAGACACTTAATGACTGAGCCACCCAGGTGCCCCCAGACTGAACTCTATTTAAAGTCTCTCAAGATGAGGAAACAATGCCAAGGACTAGCCATCAGACTTTGTCTGTAATACCTATAGATTTGGGTAAATGCTTCCCTTACCGAGTTTTACAAATATCTTAAGTTCCCTGGGCCTGCCAGTAAACTTCTCTACTTGCCTGGTAAGGCTGCTGGGAACCCTTGTTAGCAGGGTATTAGCAGGTATTCTTCTTAGTTTTTCTAAGGGGCTTTACTGGCTCTATAAGGTCAACCTTAGTTCCTTAAAGCTATGTGGTTATATCTGAGTCTATTTAAATTCTCAAATGGCATTCCAGCCAAGGCGCTGGCAATATAACCCGTGTTTCCAATTGTGTCCTGTTAAAGGAGAACAGATTCTTATTGAACTTATGCAAATAACTAACTATATTCCCGTGAAAAGAATACTTAAGAGTTTCTGGATTCTGGAGGGATCAGAGAGGAAGAAAAAGTAAATGTCTCATCTTTGTTTACAAAGGTATACTTTACCAAATTGCTGCTAGTCATAGGTAGCTTAAGAGAAAAGTTTTCCTTAAATCTGGAAAAACAAAACATTAAGGAACCAGCAATGTTTCAAACAAAAAGTTATAAAAATTATAATTATCTTCATCAGTTCTTCCAGTCCCGTGTAATTATTTCTAAACAGATTCTAATCAATTACATATTGATTACATTTTACATTTTACATACATTACATTACAATTACAATTACATATTACTTAATTCCTTGTGAAACTAAGAAGTGAGCAGTTTTGGACTGTCACAGCAGCATTCTGTGAACTGGAACATTTATAAGTACATTGCATAAGTTCTAGAAGTATATTCTTCATAGTAAACTTTCCAGTGTGACACCAAACATGTTTACTAATAGACCCAAGTATCTTTAATTCCTCTGAAAGTAGAAGCCAAAGGTAGATATACCTGTGTTCTGTAGGTAATGTTTCAATATTTTGTTTATTTGGAAATGATGCAGATATTTAATAAATAACCATCATTTAATTAATCTCAGTATAACTAAGGTTTCAAGTTACCAAAAGGATTTTGTAAACTATTTTTAAGAAGACATACCATTAAAAAAATGAAGAAGACATACCATAAAACATAATTAGTGTGGAAATTTCATTTATAAGCTTTTCTTTTACTTACATCTATTTAATTTACTTATTAAAATATGTTTAGATTAGTCATGAGAATTTCATGAGGCATTAAATAGCTAGCCATCATTTTATCTTTCTTGTTGACAAATTATATAGGAGATAACATGAGCTTATTTGACTTTTAGTAAACTTAGGTAGAATAAAAGTATTAAATTTAATGCTGATAACTGTAAAGGTATGTCTTTTTAAATTAAACCCACAACCTTAAATTAGCTTTAATTTTTTTTTTTTTTTTTTAATTTGAGAGAGCACAGATGGCAGGGAAAGGGAGAAGGAGGCTCCCCACTGATCAGGGAAGCCCCACATCAAGTTCCATCCCAGGACTCCTGGATCACAAGCTGAGCCTAGAGGACCGAGAGGAGACGCTTAACTAACTGAGCCATCCAGACACCCCTTAAACTAGCTTTTTATTTACTGAAGATTAACCTGGGTCACATGATGAAGAGATTCATGCATCCAACTACAACTTCTCTTGAGTTTGCTAAGAAGCAACAGGGAGAAAATCTTCAACTAAGATGGAAATCAAAAGATACCTATGTTCTAGCTTTAGAGCTGTTTCTTTGCAATGTTCAGTTACTTCTCTCACAATGGCTTCAGCATGGTTCGCTTCCCCTCTGGATACAGTTTTTGACTTCAGCTTAGGGGAGAAAACCTTTAGAAAAGTTCCTATCAGGCTCTGAATATCAGCTTTCAATTAATCCAATTTCTGACCATAGAACTATTTTTTTGAAAATCCTTTTGAATATCTTGTTAGGGTTCAGCTAGCCCAAATAGTAAATAATTCCTAGCAGTACTGAGCAACCCCATGGTTACAAGACGCATCCCAGAGTGGAGAAGGTACTACTACCCTCCCAAGATCCAGAGCCACTCCCAAAGATAACCAAAATAAAGACTTAAAACAATTCCCCCCACGGAGTGGCAACAGTTGGTTGGACCCTACCCACGAATGGAGTGCAATCCACATGCATACTTAGGGGCACTCAACCTGATGACTGCTAACTTCAGTTCTTAGGACACAAAATGAGACACAACAGAAAGCATAGCTGTCTGTTCCAGAGAGAGGAGCAATAACCAATGCAAACTCAAAAGTGGATTCACAAGTCACAACTCCAAGATCGCATTACAGTTTTTGTTTCGCCCGCCAACTGGACTGGGAAAGGATGGGATCACGCGCCACGGGGAGCGGGAAGAGCTTCCTCTGGCGGGATTCTTCCCCGCGCTGGCTTCGGCCTGTTTTCCCAGGATCCCTTGGGCGGCGGGAGCACGGCCCTCCGCGGTCTCTATGCACACACTTCATCTTCTCCACCCGCAGTGGTGAGCGCTCGGCTGAGAAGCCTTTTTCCGTAGGGCGCCTCATAAATGGATGCGTTTATCTACAATGGGAGTTCTCTACTGTGGCCCCTGTGACTCAAGATTATCTTTGGTGAGGTTCACATGCTCGCTCCTTCAGTCTCAAACAAAAAGTCTCCCCCTCCTGAGGCCTCACGCCGTACCGCTCAGGCCCTGGAGGCAGTCAGTTCTGAAAGCGGACCCATTCCGACCCTCTGCTCAGTGGTTTCCAAGTCGGACCCAGTCCTTCATAGACCCAGTTCCGTTTCTAAGTCGGGCCCATCTGACGTGGGACCCAGTCCAGTTTCTAAGCCGGAACCAGTGTGACCCCAAAGGTCATCTGGCTTTGAAGTCCGGACCCAGTCTGACACGGGACCCAGTCCAGTTCTCTAAGCCGGAACCAGTGTGGCCCCGAAGGTCGTTCGGCTTTGAAGTCGGACCCATCTGACGTGGGACCCAGTCCGGTTTCTAAGCCGGAACCAGTGTGACCCTGAACGTCATCCGGCTTTGAAGTCCGGACCCAGTCTGACACGGGACCCAGTCCAGTTCTCTAAGCCGGAACCAGTGTGACACCGAACGTCGTCCAGCTTTGAATTTGGACCCGTCTGAGGTGGGACCCAGTCCGGTTTCTAAGCCGGAACCAGTGTGACCCTGAACGTCATCCGGCTTTGAAGTCGGGCCAGTCGGGTGGGACCTAGTCCGGTTTCCCTTCAAGCCCGGTCCGACTGCGGCCGGCTTCCGGGTCCAGTTGGGAGAAAGAAATGCTCCATAAAGCCTGAGAGCTCTAACGTAAAAGGTGCAGAGCTGGCGCCGACAGGGCTCCCCCGACCTCAGATGCAGCGAGCA
>PITA01010819.1:18366-70003 GCA_004023965.1 Spilogale gracilis | reverse complement strand
GTAGTGAAAAGAAGGGCCATATGCACCCCAATGTTCATCGCAGCAATGGCCACAATCGCCAAACTGTGGAAAGAGCCAAGGTGCCCATCAACAGATGAATGGATAAAGAAGATGTGGTACATATATACAATGGAGTACTATGCCTCCATCAGAAAGGATGAATATCCAACTTTTGTAGCAACATGGACTGGATTGGAAGAGATTATGCTGAGTGAAATAAGCCAAGTAGAGAAAGTCAAGTATCGCATGGTTTCACTTACTTGCGGTGCATGAGGGGTAAACTGGAGGACAGTGGGAGAAGGAAAGTAAATGGGAACTAGGGTAATCTAGAGAGGGAAATGAAACAACAGAGACTTTGGACACAGAAACAAAATGAGGGACTTGGAGAGAGGGGGGTGGAGGGATGGGAGAGCCTGGTGGTGGGTACTGGGGACACCTAAAGCGTGGAGCACTGGGTGTGGGGAATGGGGAATGAATCTTGGAACACTGGGGGAAAAAAAATTTTGGTAACAATAAAAAAAAAACTGTCTTTAATCATAGACAGTGTGATCATCTATGTCAGAAATCTAATCAAATCTATAAAAAAAAAAACCTTCTAGAACTAAAAAGTGAGTTTATCAGAGTTATAGGATACAAGATCCATATACAAAAAACAATTTTAGAATGATAAAAGAAGTAGTAAATCCAGCCATGGGATACTAATCAGCAAGAAACTATTGATATACCTGACTATTTGAATGAAATTCAAGATTATGCTGAGTGATAAAAGCCAACATCAAAAGAATACACTATATGATTTCATTTATGTAACAGCATTAAATAATGTAGCTATGTACATGGAAAGCAGACAGTGGTTGTGGGGAGAGAGAGAGACAGGGGGCACCGTCCCCAAGTACAGTCAGTAAATCCACTGCCTCCACTACCATTGCCTCCAGGATCACCCAGTGTTTGGTTTAAAGCCACACTTCCTCTGGCCAGTAACTCATTACTGCAGGGTACGTGGGAGGAGACAATAAGGCTTGGTCATTTCTGGTCAACACTGGACACCTCCAATGGAGACTTTTTGCTATGGAGCTCCCTGGTGAACTAGCCAAGTGTTTCTCAGATTGATACCACAACGTGAGGCTCTTCTTACCTAATTACCTTCTATTTCTTTCATGAGTGTCAGACCTGTCTCACATTCCTATCGCACTTCTCTTTTTTTAAATTATTTTTTAATTTAAATTCAATTAATTAACATTTAGTGTACTATTGGTTTTAGAGGTAGAGTTCAGTGACTCATTGGTCTTATATAATACCAAGTGCTCGCTCCTATTGCTTTCCTGTTCTCTGCTCCCATTCCCTTTATCTTTCACCAGTTCTTGCCTCCAGTGAATCTATTACAGAAGACCCCTTTCACAAGTGACAAGTACAAACTATTGCCCCTTAAGGAAAAAAAGACTATTTAATAACAGAGCCACAGATCACTGTGTGATTATTAATCTATTAACTTATGTGATGACTTATAGAGAAAAATGTTCTATATGATGGGTCTACTGTAGTGTGTTAAATTTGTCCTTATATAATGTGTCCCAATGCCTCTAGACCATGTTTTTGTGGACGAAGGCAATGATCTAAGGTAAATAATACTAGGCAAAAACAAACCAATGTCAGCTGCAGTAATTTGGTGGGCTTATAAGCCTACGAATGGCATCCCATTGTCTGCCAAGATCATCTGTGAGAAGCTCTTGTCATACTTAAACTGCATTTTGGGTTGCTGATACCCATATGGCATTATTACATGAAACTCAACATTTTGAGGTCCAAAATATATACTCAGAACTACTGAGGCAATAAGTGCTCTATGGCAACAACACATTGGATAAATAAACCAACATTGGTCCAAATACCCTCTAAGCACGCTGGGTGAAAATGTCACAGGTCTGGAAGTTCAAATTTGTCTTTAAAGAAGAGAAACATTCTAAGAAAAAAATTTATTGGCCCGTGTTGGACATTGAGCAAAGATTTATTTCAGGACAGATCAGCCTGGACAGAGAGTATAGTCTTGAAGAAGTGAATAAAGACTCAACAGCTAGTTAGATAGAATGCTAAGGATCACACAGACCCAACATGGACCAGTGAACATGTTCCTTAAGATAGAAACAGAAATAGTTTAAGGAAAATGGCTTGGAATCTTGGCAGTGGAAGTGCATGGAATGTGTGGAGCCCTAGCGTATGCAAGTTCACGGAGAGCACAATTTGCATAGATCCTCTCTAATGGCCAAGGCACCAGGCCTAACTAAAAACTAGATGTATCCAATTTTGCAGTTAGTCAGACTAGGAAGCCTATTAAACTTGATTAGTGGGGCACCTGGGTGGCTCCGTTGCTTAAACATCCAACTCTTGGTTTCAGCTCAGGTCATGATCTTCAGGTCCTAGGATCAAGTCCCATGTTGGGCTCCATACTCAGTGTGGAGTCTGCTTAAGATTCTCCCTCGGCCCCTGCTTCTCCCTCTACTCACGTACACATACACACTCTCTCTCTATCACTCTCTCTCAAAATAAATAAATAACATCTTTTTAAAGAAAGCTTCACTAGCATTTTAACATTCAGGAAAAGTTGACCATGACTTAAAGATAAAGCCTGCTGAGATCTCATGTCAGTAGAACCCTTAGTAGGAAGCATGGCCTATGTGTATTACCACAAGTTTTGCAGTCCAGAATTAAATGAGACTTGGCCCTTGACTTATTCTCCAATCCATGACAATATTTAGTATATTGTTGCTTCTAGTAAGAAAGTATTGGTTTTATTATGAGTAATTAATTTTGTACTGATTTTACTTTAACTCATAGTGTAACCATTATCTGGTATAATTAGTAAGATTTAGTTGATTTTTAAAAAATATTTTTTAAAATGTATTTATTTGACAGAGAGAGAAAGAGAGAGAGAGAACACAAGCAGGGGGGAGATGCAGAGAGAGAGAGAGAGAAGCAGACTTCCCACTGAACAAGGAATCCAATGCGGGGCTCAATCCCAGACCCCGGGATCAAGACCCGAGCTGAAGGCAGACGTCCAACCAGCTGAGCCACCCAGGTGCCCCAATTAAGTTGATTTTTAACACAGTTTATGATACTACCAATATCAACAATAAAATGTACCAAGAGATATAGCTAAAAATATCTGCAAGATATTCTTCCATTTGAACCTGATTCCTACAAATAATTCCAAAATTATTCCTTTCTATAATCCTCCAAAAATCTATAAAAGCAAGAACACTGGAGGGAAATGGTCAGAATCAACTGTTGTAAAACTTTAGAATTTAACCAAAGGCTTGCAACAATCTAGGGATAATTTATTCAAGAAAAAAATGGCTCAGTCTTGGTAAGAACAATGAGCTTTATGATTTTATAATTTGGTCTATTCCTACGTCTTCTCCTCAGATCAGTCATAGTTTTGAAAACCAATAATCTGCAATCACAGTAAAAGCGGCCTGGAATACACCTGACAGGGTAGAATGGGGTCAGAGCTCCTTCAAAGCACATTCATAGAGAATTATCATGATTTTATTGCCTGGTGGTTCCCTAGAAGAACCCACTCATAATAGTGTAGTTTACCTTACTTAGAACCCTTCCATTGCCAAGAAATCTTTTTTCCAGGGGCCTTTGCTGAAAACAATTAGAGGCAATTATGTAAGATTGTGGCTGCCTAAAGTAATAGATAAGAGTTGGGCCTAACAATAGACTAACCAAAAACTTAAAAGGAAAAGCTAGCAAATAAAATGTCCAGGGGGGCTCTAAAAAGCTTAAAAATTTTAGTATGAAGCTTGGTATCTTCCTGGGATTCTTCTAGATTCCTGGAAATCTGGAAGGCTGTTTGCAGACTATACAGAACTGTATGCCCTCACAGGACTCTACACATACTCAGAAAAGACCTAAGAAGGCCCTAAACTCTCATATCTGGCTCACTCTTAGCTTCTGCTCCAAGAGAAAGTGAAGGTTACAACAGAGTTGTGAACTTCCTGCCTGAGTCTTGAATTCAGGCCCCCAAAACACACACAGAGCCACTTAGCACACTGGGAGGCTTATTGGTTCCAGGTATTTAAGGAAATATCTATCAAACCATTAACTGGGCACTAAGCTAACCAAGCAGATGCTTGAGTGGGCACAGGTGAAGAAGAATAAGGACTTCACAAAATTAATTCTGAAAATTCACTAAGCAAACAGTTACAAACAAAAGCAACAAAAACAAGCCCTGAGGAATGAAAAAGAGTCTCACCTTCAGAGTTGCCATATGGAATTATTTTAAGTGTTCAATTTGCAACAAAAAATTATAAGACATGCAAAGAAACAAGAAAATATGGGCAACATACTGGACAAAAAAAAACATAACAAGCAAACAAAAAAGAGTCGCTAGAAACTGTCACTAAAGACGCTCAGTTATTGGACTTGGTAGACCAAGACTTTACTGTTGTGTAAATATATTCAAAGAACTAAAAGAAACCATATATAAAGACCTACAGCAGAGTCTAAGGATGGCATATCATCAAATTGAAAATATCGACAAAGAGAAATTATTTTTTAAAAAGAACCAAATAAATTCTGGGGTTCAGAAGTACAATAACCGAAGAGAAGGAGCCCAGATTTGAGCAGGCAGAAGAAAGAATCAACAACTTTGAACATCAGTCAATTGAGATTACCCAGTATGAGAAAAGAAAGAAAAAGAATAAAGGAATAGCACTTCCGAATCTTACGGGGCACCATCAACAGACCAACATATGCAAATGGCCGTCCAAGGAGGAGAGGAGAGAGAGGAAGAAGCGTTAAAAATGTCTGAATAATGGCCCCAAATTGACAAATTGGGTCACAATCGTTTGTGTACGTATCCAAGAAGCTCCAGAAAGAGAGTGAGGTAAAAATATTCTAAAAGTGATTGTGGTGATGGTTGATCAACTCTGAGTATGCTGAAGGCCATGGACTTGTACTCCTTCAGCAGAGGGCACTGTGAGTGTAAGTCATGGAGCATGTGAATTATGGTCCCAAGAAAGGAGAGAATGAGGTCCTGGGACCTGCTACAACGTGGATGAAGCTTGAAAATGTTATGCCGGGGCACCTGGGTGGCTCAGTTGGTTGAATGGCTGCCTTCGGCTCGGGTCATGATCCCGGAGACCCCGGATCGAGCCCCGCATCGGGCTCCCTGCTCGGCGGGAAGCCTGCTTCTCCCTCTCTCACTCCCCCTGCTTGTGTTCTCTCTCTCACTGTGTTTCTCTCTGTCAAATAAATAAATAAAATCTTTAAAAAAAATAAGAAAATAAAGAAAGGAGTAATTTATCTTAAAAAAAAAAGAAAGAAAGAAAATGTTATGCCAAGTGCAAGAAGCCGGTCAGCAATGATGTGAATGCATCTGTATGGGACGTTCCAAATGGTTCCATAAACACAGAAAGTAAATTCGTACTTCCAAGGGCTGGCGACGGGGTGTGGGGAATGGGGAACGACCGCTAATGGATATGGGATTTCTTTTGGGAGTGGTAAAAATTTTCTGGAATTACATGGTAGTGATGTTCACAACATCTTGTAAATGTGCTAAAAATCATGCAACTGTACATTTTTAAAGGGTGGCTTTCATGGTTTATAAATTATATCTCAGTTCTTAAAAAAAGCACTCTCCTCTCCCCAAAACTTATTCAGTGGTGGAAGGAAGTAAAACTCTTGTTAAGCTTGTACGTGACTATGGGCTTTCTTGCACTGGAAATTTGGTAAACTGACATGTGTGTAAAACAACACCTATTTAAAACAATACTCCCTGGGAGACAGGTCTTACTTTGGAAAATGTTTTCCCCCATCCTATAAAGAGCCAAAGTTTCAGGGAAAAGAATAACAGGCAGTATGTAATTGGAAAGGCCTGACCTAGTGTCAGAGGGTAGATTGTATCAGTCAGAGGATGCCTCGGTGTTTATCTCTGGGACGCCTGGGATTCTGGCACGGACACTTAGTGAAGATAAGGGCAGTGAGCTGTTTAAAGTCCGGAGTCTGGTGTCAGGCAGAAGCAGCCTGTTTATCAGTGGCTTATGCCTGGTGTGACCGGTTGGACAGCCTTGGGTTGGCGACGTGACTGCGAGAGACAGAAAAGACCTGCTGGACACTTGGAGGTGCTTCTCCCAGGACAGAGGTCCACATCGCACAGCTCTCCGCAGTTCATTCCAGAGACAAAGTCCATCCGTGTACAAATACAAAATGTATTTTGTAACAAAACATACATCCAAGTGTGAAATTACAGTTTTGTTAAAGATGTAAATTAAACCTGTTTTCAGATAGGTTTCTCAGAAATTTCTGTGACTTAGAAAACAAAACAAAAAAAATCAACGTTCTCCTTATAGCATTTGTTTTGGATTCAGGAGCCGAGCTCTGCTGAAGTATGAAAAGCTGGGGCAATCCTGGAAGTCCAGTGCATCTGATCTCATGCCCAGCCAGGAAAGCACCGGCTTCTCGAACAGCACAAGCTGAGCGTTTGACTTCTTAACCTACGTTTCTACAGAAAATACGGAGAATGAACGTGTTGCGTGCATCGGTGACACCTTGTAATTCCGCTTGCTTCTGGCCTGCTTCTAGGTCCTGTAGTTCTCTCAGCTGTCGTGGTGGCTAAGCTCTCGTATTTATCATCCATCTAGATGCTGCATAGAGAGAAGCCTCCACACCTGTATATTTTACTTTATTATTTTAAGCAGACACTGTTTCAGGATTTACCAAGAAGGAAGGTGTAAGATGATGAAAGAATATCGTATTCTTACTATTATTTAATATGTGTAAGTGTGTGTGTGCCCAGGATGGCCCTCAGACCCGGGAGGGATGGATTTGTGATGCGGCTCTTCCACCTCGGGATCTAACCCAGCCTTGTCTGCCCCACGCTGAGAAGGCCTCTGTGCCGCCGGGATAGGACACAGCAAAAAAGAACATTTGTCCTGATCGCTTAGCTTCTCCCAAGGGTCAGGCTGCCTCATTTCTGGGAGCCTTGAGCTTAGGATTTTTTTTTTTTTTTTTATAAGTGGAGGGGTTTTTTTTGTTGTTTTTTGTTTTTGTTTTTTTGACAGTGAGAGATCACAAGTAGGCAGAGGCAGGCAGAGAGAGAGGAGGAAGCAGGCTCCCTGCTGAGCAGAGAGTCTGATGCGGGCCTCGATTCCAGGATCTGGAGATCATAACCTGAGCGGGAGGCAGAGGCTTAACCCTCTGGGCCACCCAGGTGCCCAAGTTTAGGATTTTTAACCAAAATAAACCTTCTCCTTTGCAATGGGGACCAAGGCCTCTTTATAACTTTCCAGCTTCTCACAAGGTTTCCTGGAGGTTTCCCTTGGGGTCATTGCTCCTTAGCCATTCAAAGTCAAGTGTGTCTTCCTACTCCCAGACACAAAGAAATTAAAATGTCCCTCAACCTCTGAACAGGAATATCCACTCTGCATTTACCATGCTGTTCCTGTGACCTGCAGGTCTTTATGATGGGGTGAGCAGGAGAAGCCCTCAGGCCTGGCCGTGTGGGTCACAGACATGGTGCATGTTGAGGCTCCATAAGAACCCCAAGGTGTGGCATCCATGTAAGACACGGCAAGCTAGGTAGCAAAATGATCTCCTGAATCTGTATACCTACAGATTTGTTCCTAGAGCCTGTGTCACTGTAGATGGCCCAGCAGATGTCCTTCTCCCCTGCTCAGCGGTGCCTCCAGGAAGTGCATGGGAAGCCACGGGGACCCATGCTCCCCCACCTGCTACCTGACCCTGTGGGGATCCTGGATGTGATTTGGTCACAGCCTTGAGAGGCGATCAAGGTGAAAACAATCTTGCATGGTGACCGTGCCATTTTTGCCTGTCCTTGAGCTCAGAACGGATTCTCTGTCCTGATGGAGCTCAGCTCTGTGTGGGCTGGTGTCTCCCCTTGGTCTATATCCTGACATGTGTTTCTAACTCTGTCCTCTTCCCACCTCAGTGTGTCACCCTGACTCTGGACCACATATTTTTCAGTTCAATACCAACTCTCGTCTCCCTCGTCTTTTTAATCCCTCTTTGGATGTTCCCTGCTGTTTTCCCATGGAATACTGACCATTGCAGCTCTTCCCTACTTAGGAAAGTGGAGGGGACAAGCTTATCCCAAGAGCTGCTTCTAGACCACTGAGTCATGGCTCTTTCTCCATCGTTCTTCACTTAATGAAGTTCCTGCCATTCCCATTGGCTTAATACAGGATATAAAGAGTATAAATGTACTGTACATTTATTATAAATGAGTAAAATTATTAACTACAATAAAAAGAAAAAAAGGACTTCTTTGTGCAGCAAACTCTTATTACCTGTAAAATATTGTGGAATCACCTGGAAATCGTATTTAAACCAGGTATATACTAATTAGCATAGTCATGCCTTGTAACGGCCTTCAATAGAAATTATCTGTGGATTATAAATAATGAATATGGAAGTAACTATAATACTCTCTTCTATTTTCCTAACTCTACTGTGGGACGTGTGCTTTGATGAGAAGGGACAATTCTTTGAAAGGACAACAGACTCCAGGAAGACAAGGTGAAATTCACTTAAAACAAATTTTATTACATATTGTTAATGCACTGAGCCATTTTATCAAACTCTACAAAGGTAAAGATTTCTAATTAAATCCTTAACGTTTTGATGTTACCTATTGTTAAATTTTGGCTAAAATGTTTGAAACAGCAATATGAGAAACCATGTAAAATCCCTTCTATGTTACAAAAATAACTGGAATGCACACAGTTGAAATGGAGATTATTTAAAATATGGATTGTAAATTCTCCTAATCTTCATGGAAACAGATTTAATCCTGACAGGGGTGTTGTTTTTGGTCCACGTGCCCCACTGGATTCCAGTTGCAAGCAATTTCCCGGGGAAGTGATGAATGCCATTTAGGTTGGCTAGACCGCACTGGTTAAACCACCAGCCGGTGCTGCTGCTTAGTTGACTACAGCTTTTCACCAACTGCCCCCTAACCAGGCATGCAGGGCGACACCCATCATTATCCACGTCCGATGTGCTGAAAGGCATTGCATTTTGGTTTTCTTCTTTTCTGAAGCCCCGGAATGCATCACCTGGGTAAAACATTTTTTTTTTTTTTGCATGACTACATTCAAAGGCACTTCTTGTCATTTTAACTGACCCTTCCCAAAACTGTCATTACACAGCTTCACATCTAGAACTAAGGTTTCAGTTGTTTTCTACTAGGTGTCATATTAAAATCTGTCCTCCAGATTGCAATATAGCAGAATCTGGAAATGAATCCCATAGCATGACAGGCATCTTTAAGTGGATATTTGATATAAAATCACAATCCAATCGGAACTTTGGCTCTATAGACAAAATCAGATCCTTGAGGCCAAATATGATGCTGCACAGACCTGTCGTACTTTGGGGAAGGGTAATGTGGTGCTTGGTAATTTAGGGAAAAGAATAATTTCTACGTAATAATAACACAGAATACAGAGTAAGTTTCCATGCCACCACCATTTCCCTTTCCTTGGGTGGAAAGGGAGCTGTCACCTTTCAGATAGGGACCCCTAAGTTGATGTACCCGGCTGCCTCCAGCATGTCATCCACTACTCCACCGAGGCGCGCCTTTGCTTCCTGGCTCCCCACAGGTCACATCGAGAGTAGTTAAAGGAAAAGCATTTTTAAATGTCTGGATAGTCATATATGGTATCCCTGATAGACACAAAATCTCAAAGTATTTTGGCCAAGGCAGCCCATGTGAGTAAGTAGCAGGGCAGGATTCATGCTCTGTTTTACTAAAACATATCGCTACTCTGTGGGTCCTGGCTGGCTCAGTTGGTTGAGCATCTGACTCTTGGCTTCACTCGGGTCATGAGATCGAGCCCCACATTGGACTCTGGGCTCCGGCTCAGTGGGGAATTTGTGAGAGATTCTCTCTCTGCTCTTCCCCATCCTCCAACTCCCCCCCACAAACGTGCATGCTCTCTCTCTTTCTAAAATAAATACATCTCTAAAAAAAAATATTTTTTTTTTGCTAACCTGTTTTGAAACACTGACTTAGAGTGAAGCTATGTGAAATCTTTGAGGACTCCAAAGCCCGCATTTATTTCATTATGTCCTGAATGTTTGAGTCTTTGAGGGGCCTAGAGAACTTCCTGAGTCGTAGTAGCCCCCCTATACCCCAGCTCTGCTGCTCCTGAAAGCCTCTTGTCCCGCCCTTCCCAGGAGATGAAATGCCCACATGGCAGGGATCTACAGGGAGAATAGAACTGTCGACACCCACACAGTGCCATCTATACCTCTCAGGAGTTCAGGTGAGAGACAACACTTAAGGAGCGTTGCCTAAATTGTATGATCCCTCCACAGATATTTTCTCTGGACAAAGACCAACCACCAGAAGGATTATATATTAGATGGGCTCCTCACTAGGTTATATTTAATAAATATAATATATATGTAATAAATATAATACATAAATATAACACAGAGGGGGGTGTCTGCCTGGCTTAGTCAGTGCAGCGTGCGACTCTTGATCTCGGGGTTGTGGCTTTGGGTCCCACGTGGGGTGTAGGGATGACTTACAAATAAAATCCTTAATAAATAATACTATAACATAATATAATGCATAGGTCTGTTTTTAAGAACTAGTCCAGTAAAACTCACTGCCATGTTTCCTGTGAAAGTATACTTAGAGCACAACACTGTTTTCTCTGAGAACCCAAATAAAGCTCTCTCAAGTTTTAGAATCCAGAATATTTGTCCTCCTGGAACAACCATGTTGCTCTAGTGTTCAAATCTCATGCTTCTATTTTGGCTCTGAGGTCAGCATCAAATGTGCCGCTCACCTCTACCACACACCTGATCACATTTAACCCCCTGGTTTTAGCTATGTTTCTCTTTTTATGTTCTGGGGACACCTTCTCTTTATCTCAATTGTATTATGTGATCACCTTTTGACAGTCCCTTCATCTTATTGGGGAAATGCAGAGTATTTTCTGAGGGCAGGTCTTAGGGCTCTGTGATGAAAACACTTATGCCATTATAAATCATATCCTCTAGACCCTCCTCCAATGGAGAAACCCACAGAAACAGTTCCTAACATAATAGGCTCCATATTGAGAGAGTTCTTTCTGCTTTTACAGATGCAGTGTGAAAAGTAGCATGAAAAATCACATACTGTAACTCTTGAAAATTCTCCATATATTTCAAGATTGAATTCCAGCCTGTCACCTAGTCTCCCAGGGCTAAGTCCCCTCACATGTCAGGGACCCCAGCCCTACCCGGCACCTCTCCATGCTCAGCCATTTTCCTCCGGTGGTGCTTGGCTCAAGCTGCTGTCTTTGCCAACATCCACTGGCCGGAAAGCCTGTCCCTTCCTCCAAGCACAGGTTAGTGGTTGTCAGCTCTAAGGATGCCAGCATCTCCATCTTTGGATACAATTACCTGGGCCCAAACTTACTGAATCAGCTCTGCAGTAGTATATACTTTCAAAAAACCTTCTCATGTTGAGTCTCACATTAACTCCTTGTTAGAAACGACCCTTCTGTGAAGATTTTCTGGATGTAATCAGTTGGGATAATTTTCTCCCTCTCTTAACCCCCCAAAGCTCTGTTGATGCTCAATATTCCAAGTCTTTGGTGTTCTTTATTCTCTCACTATATTGTACTCAGTTAAAGAACTGAGAATATGGGGCACCTGGGTGGCTCAGTTGGTTAAGCGACTGCCTTCAGCTCAGGTCATGATCCCGGAGACCAGGGATCAAGTCCCACATCGGGCTCCCTGCTCGGGGGGAAGCCTGCTTCTCCCTCTCTCACTCCCCCTGCTTGTGTTCCCTCTATGGCTGTGTTTCTCTCTGTCAAATAAATAAAATCTTAAAAAAAAAAAAGAACTGAGAATATATCTCACTCATAAATATACACAATAAACAAATGCCATGATGAGCATAATAGGAGACTTGAAGTTGGTATTAATTCAAATTTAAGATATCTGCATCATATTATATTTGACATGAAGTATTTTGAAGTTCTTAAAAATTACATTTATTTGGAAATGAGTAGATGTGCCAAAGTATAGTGGGGGGGGGACCACAAACTAGTTGTTCTATCAACCTGGCTTCTTGCCCTGGCTCAGGTGTGACGAGCCGGGACCCATGTGCAAGTCCCTTAATCTTTCAGGTTCCTTCAGCTGGAAAGTGAGAAGAAAGGAGATCAGCTCTAACACTCTACGATTTCTTCTTCTTTTTTTTTATATTTTATTTATTTGACAGAAACACAGCTAGAGAGGGAACACAAGCAGGAGGAGTGAGAGAGGGAGAAGCAGGCTTCCCACGGAGCAGGTAGCCCGATGTGGGGCTCGATCACGGGACCCCGGGATCATTACCTGAGCCAAAGGTAGACACGTAATGACTGAGCCACCCAGGCACCCCCACTCTATGATTTCTAAAGGCCAGCGTGTCAGAATGTGAAAATGTCAGCAGTTTCTTCCCAGCCTGCCCCATAGACTCTCCTTCTAAAGAGTCAATTGCAATTACACATGGAAAATAGTTTTAAAGAATATAAGCTCTTCAAAATCATGAGGTGGATCAATGATCATAGTAGGGATTCAAAACTCAGTATTCTCATTTCTAATCTATTCGTTATCAGTTATGTGTCCTAGACCAAGAGCAACGCATTACTTTATCTACGCCTATTATTGAGTCAGCTATATTTAAATATCCTGCATAATTTAGGGAATAAAAAACTTACCAGCATTTCCTGAATACCGTCCTAAGTGCATCTTGAAAAATCTTGTTTCATCTTCTAGCCAAAAGTTATCATATGATGCATAAGCAAATGTGTCATCTTCAGATTCCAAGGCAATATACAGCATAAAACTGGTATTTTTCTGATTTACTATATAAAAAATCTTTTTTAGTCCTAGCCAAAATTCGCCTGTTAAAAAAAAGAGTTTAACATATTTTAATACAGCTTAGAATAACCCTTTATTATTGAGTGTTTGATGTTCAGTTTCTAACACTGAAATGACTCATGTAAATTATTTGAGAGACTAGAGAGCCCTTGCTCAAATTGTCAGTGTTTTCCTAAATTACAAAAAATACATTCATATGTATTTGTATATGTATCCACATGTACATATACACACAATATACAATATGCAATGTATGCATAAGTATATATATTTATGCATGTGTGTACACACAGACACACACACAGATATTATCTTCCCACTTCTACTTCACCAGACTGGGGTAACTAGATGGTTTTATTTTTATCTCACTAAAATAAACTCAAAAATTCATTTAATGACCAACTAAAATGTCAAGATTTATTTCAAGGTATGTTAACAAAAAAGCTGTTGAAGTATTATAGCAGGTAACAAAGTGATGTGTGCCCATAAACATTAAGAGTTTTAACCTCCAAATCAGTGACTCTTAAAGAAACATTTCCTGAACATGCTCAGTTGCATTGTTTTTTCTGTCTTTCAGAATGATGCTCTGGGAAGAAGCATTTCTTCGTTAGACTGCACTGTCTGCTACCTACGGATAAACATCATGTCATGTGATGAATGAAAATGAATTCGGAATGAATTAGGAAACTCGGCGCTGGGACTGCCTGTGCCTTACACATTCTAGCCACTGGCTTCGGGCCTCCCCCTGCCCACCTTGGTATGACCTCTGTTCTAACATACATTCCCCCTGCTGAATCCTGAGATGACCACAGGAAGGACAGGTCTAGTGGAAACAAACTTCCAAGAGCTGGGAGATGAGTGACAAGCATTCTCATCGTTGAAACTCTAGCTAAGATACCGAGTCCCCCTGCAAGGCTGACAGGGGTGCTCTAACTGCACACCCACTCAGAAGCGAAAATTACCCCATAGAAGGACAGGAAGGAAGGGGGTCCCCTTGGCATCTCCAGTCTGTGCCACTCCATTATATGTGTCCTCACTGTCTTGTCCCTCCACCCAACCCCTAATTAGAATTAATCATGTATTTTCCTTAATCTCAACTTTATTTTTTAAACTATACCAAGTACCTACAGACTGTTCATATGAAATGTACCTGCCTGAAGACCTTTGTCTCAAAACTCAGATAATTTCCTCTTAGAAATAAGCATCGTGAGAAGAATGACAATTCAGAGACTGTAGATCTATGACTACTGAAATCAGGAGGTAGCACTTGCTAGAAAATTAAATGTAACACTGAGAAAATACAATATCTTAACCAGCCAGCTTCATAACGCTTCATTGCATGTGGCGTCCTTTGTAAAATCATTAGCGTGCAGTCGAGATGGTAGCAAAAGGACTAACACCGCTGCTTTGTAAATCCTTGGATGATGTTAATACGGGATGTTAAGGCTTTGAAATTAAAAGAACAGCAACTTAAAATAACAGCATCAAAGTGATTGAAATCACCTGTAAAACTTCCAACAAACTTAAAATTCTGCAGCGTTCAGAAATCCCGGCACTGCTGTGTGCCCGCCAAAGTCATGGTCTCATGCGGCAACACTGCGGACAGAGTTCACAATGCCCTTGGGGTCTACAGTTTTCCAGTGTTGAGCGTCATGATTTTTACTGATATTTTATAAAATATTACTCCCGGGTCATGTAATTTGAATTTGTACCATCGTGCACCTCAACTCTCCCTTCATGGAGACATACCACACACACCGAAGTTTTCACGGTCCACGACAGCCCTGCCTGCCCATTCAGTGTTTCATTCTACAAATAGTTGTTGAGCATCTACTGGAATTCTGCTGTGGACACAGTAAATACTTAATAAATACCCAGGTTAGAACTTTCACTCAACCCCATTTCAACAGGTGTCTAAAGATAAGGATTTCCAGTTCCCAGCTGACAACCCTCTCATTTTAAGTAATATGAAAGTAGAGAGAGTAATTTGAGAGAGAGAGGATTTGCTGTTTTTGCTAACGATATGACCAACAGAGATACAATGCACAGCTGCATGCCTAACAGAAGAAAAGGAGAAATAAGACTTTACCTAAAAGATCACCAAATCCGTCCAGATAATCACACCACAGTCTTTGGAAATCAACAACCCCGTCAGCCCTTTTCTGTATCACGGTCCATCCACCTCCTCGGTAATCCATGTCACACATTACCTAAAACAGAGCCAGAAAGACAAAAATCATATACTATCATTTTCATTTGTCGACATAAAACTCATGCTCAGGGGCACCTGGGTGGCTCAGTTGGTTAAACAACTGCCTCTGGCTCAGGTCATGATCCCAGAGATCCAGGATCCAGCCTGCATCGGGCTCCTGGCTTGGCCAGAAGCTTGCTTCTCCCTCTCTCACTGCCCCTGCTTCTGTTCCCTCTCTCGCTGTGTTTCTCTCTGTCAAATAAATAAATAAAATCTTTAAAACAACAACAACAAAACTCATGCTTCACCCCTAAACACAGAGAAAGTGAAGAGCATTCCAATGAAAGTTTCTATGCAGTTGTGTGCTATTCACATATTCAGATGTAAATCTCTAGCAATAATGCTGTTTATTCTAAGACAAACTTGTAGTTAAGCTAATTACAGTCCCTGTTTTTACATAGGTAAGCATTGTACCTTTGCACTCCTCCGTGCACGGGTAGTTTTCAGTTGCCGGGTAATGCTACGAACCCTATGTAGCAGAATGAGGATCTGCAAATGAACCTTTCCTTTGAATGAAAACACTGATTTTTTTTAAGTGTTTATTAAATATGCCCGTGCACCTGTCTTTGATTACTCTTTTCTCCAAAAGCCTGAGAGGCCCATGTTCAGACTGGGATCTGCAGACAGAAATGTGTGACTTGTGCCCCACCTCGCCACGTGTTTCTGGCCGCACCTGTAAATGACCTTAAGAGGACAGCTGGACAGACCCAGAGAAGTGACATAGGGAGAAAATCCAAGCAAGCGTCCCCATCCGAAACTCCCTGCACATGGAGAAAGGTAGTGTGGAGAAAGTTAGGGAATCAACACCTTCCCACGACTTGAAAAGGTAATTATACATCCCACTCTTGACAAAATTAGAAGCCTTCCTTCTCCACCTCAGGCTCATTTTTGAATCTGTAGCTGAAGCAATTTAAATAAGTTTAAAATTATTTCCCACCTAGGCCCCAGTTTTTTGACATCTGGTCAATAGATGATAAAATAATGTTAGCAAAAAAAAAATAATTTAGTAATTTCAGGAAGAGATACTGGTAGTATCTACTCAGGAGAAAAATTATTTTATTGTGTAATGAGATTATCAGTAAGGTGTGATAGTGACATCATAAACTTCCTTATGTATGAAGAGTAATCAGAAAAAATTATATATAAATAATTTCTGTTATTGTATATATATTACTATTATATTACATTATAATATAATATATTACTATGTTATATATATTATAATGTGACATTATATATGTATATATATATCCTGTCAATAACAGTAATTTCTGATAGAAATTTCTTCCAGAAATCATAGCATAGAACTACTAAAGATAGACATGAGGGTAATTTATCTTATTCATTTAAAAATGGTCTTAATTTAAAAAAGATTCTCTCAGTCTGTCTCATACTTTAGTGAAAGGTTTCTTTAATTATTAATTTCTTATATAATCACAGAAGCCATTTGTCACCTTCAGGTATAGGAGGGGAAATCAAAGTATTTTTAGCAAGTTCCACGGCAGAGCACCCAACTACACTCTAATAGCCACAGCTAATTATGCATGTTATCTATATGCACGTTTCTGCCCACTCTAAAGATAATATAAGCTCTTACACCAAATGGATTTACTTCAAAGAGCATAAACATGAAACCACAAATGGAAAAGTGAGAGACTCTCAAGCTGTTTCACAGGTTTCCGGTTTGGGCAAAGAATTTCAAAAAAACAAAATTTTGATTTTGTTTTTATTTATTTATTTTTATTTATTTATTTTTACTTTTTATCTTTTTAAGATTTTATTTATTTGACAGAGAGAAACACAGCCAGAGAGGAGGGAACACAAGCAGGGGGAGCGAGAGAGGGATAAGCAGGCCTCCCACCGAGCTGGGAGCTGGATGTGGGACTCGATCCCAGTTCTCTAGGATCATGACCTGAGCCGAAGGCAGTCGCTTAACCAACTGAGCCACCCAGGCGCCCTATTTTGTTTTTATTTTTTAAAAAGATTTTATTTTTTTTATTTGATAGAGAGTGTAAGAAAGGGGACACAAGCAGGGGGAGTGGAAGAGGGAGAAGCAGGCTCCCCGCCAAGCAGGGAGCCCTGTGCAGGACTCCATCCCAGGACCCAGGGATCATGACCTGAGCCGAAGTTCACTGCTGAGCTACCCAGGCGTCCAGAAAACCAAAATTTTGAAACTGGAATTTATACCCATTTATATGAAAAATTTCAAGAAAAAATATTGAAACAATTGAATTCTTAATATTAATTAAGTAGATTGACTGCTATCCTGTTTCATAGGATAAGGGAAAACTTTACCTCAAACGGGTAACTAGATCCTTCCGGGTAGATAATATATAAACCACTTGGGGTTTTGGTGACAGAGCCAATGGTGTCTTTAATGTCAGTACAATCTAAACCTAGAAAAGTAAAATCAGTGAGTTCGGGGACTTTCAAGTGCACCCTTAAGACTTAATCAGTTTACTGTAGAGATCTGACAGTGCTATCTGAAATTATAATTTCTATTAGCGACATGATGATTTTAACTTCTTAGAAATGGAAAATGATTTCTATTTTAGAAATCAGGAGAAAATACATGCAAGAAATGGGATTAAGGAATTTATTTTGCTATAAACCTTCACTAATAACATCACTGTTAGTGATGAGTACTCCATACTGCTTAAATGTTCCATTTGGAATCCACATTTACTTAATATATTTCATAGTTATGCATTCTCTCACCCAATAAATAATGTTCTTTCCAGGATGTAGGCTTATTTTGGGGGAATAATGTGTAAAGGAAATCTATATGAGTGGGAAGGAGAAACCCAATGAGTAAATAGATTAATGAGAAGTGACACATCCTTGACTATTGGAAACTTCGGAAATGCTAGGTGGGAACCGCCATTACAAGGGCCAAAGAGAGAGGATGGGGAAATCACTTTCTCCACTAAGATGAAATTATGCTTGAGGTGCTCTGAAGCCAATAGTTAGAACTATAACACCCTGTAAGCACTTCCTCCAAAGGTCCCACTTCCCAGGGGACTGTAAGCATATTATGCAGATAAGATATTACATTTTCTTCTTAGATACTTTATAGTGTCTTTTATAAATGTAATAAAATAAATGCAACCCTTACACTGGTAATTACCTGGAGAAACAAATACATGCAAGCCCGAGACTCTAGAGCCAGAAGCCTGGCTTACAGTCCAAGTCCTACTCCTTAGCAGCCGAGAACCCTTAGCTAGGTTAGGCAACCCCGTTTTTTCTTCTATTGTCTTAACAGTACTATCTACTTCTGTCGATTACATAATGGGGCATTATAGAAGGCTTAGCACAGTGTGTGGCAAACAGTAGCAATTCAGAACATGTTATCTACCAAAAATTAGCTGTTTACGATTGTTTGCTTCCCTATTTCCAGAAGATATGGATTTGTTGCCTGTATTCTGACTTGCGAAGAGACGTTCCTATAGAACCTTATGCTTAGAGATAAGATAGGTGTTCACAAAAAAGGAGTGATCTGGGCTGGAATACACACACGTGTCACCATCACCATCCAAATAAATGTGAACATATTCTTTAGATTTTTCTGGGCTGTGTATTCCTCTTCTGATGATGACCATTATCACAGCAAAGCCTTATGTTGTCTTCATGTGCACCTGGCAATCTTTGAAGAGCTTTCCATGCACTTAGTCATGTAATCCTTGCAACAATTATAGGAGGCAGGTTCTATTGCCAGTTTGCTGATAAGGAAACTGCATGAGTCTGGGGAAGACAGGTGGTCTGGCCTCAGAGCCCATGCTCCTAACTACATGAGGTACAACAAAATAATTAAAAATAAAATAACATATGGAAGTGCTTGTCTTACGCCTGACACTTAGGACATTCTCAGTAATTCTTTATTTCCTTCTGGTTGTAAGGAAGAAAGATCATACCCTAGGCTCTCCATCATATTTACTTACTTTGGAATTCTTTGTTATTAATTCATATTTGTAAGATAGGATATGGCATTTTCCTTAGAAATCCAGGCCTCTAGGAATTACTACATTGTGTTTTTATATAAAAAGCTCTAAATTCCACTTTATTTCTATCTTAAGTTTCTTTTTCTTTTCAAATTTTATGTTCCAGTTTGAAATACTTGGAACAGATCAAAAATACTCTCTACAGGGGAAAAGAACTGTGGCACCTTCTTTTCTTCTAACTGAAGATGAATCATGGATAAAACGCAGGTCAGCCCAGAAACGCCGGACTTGGATGGAACCGTGGGCTCCCGCCACAGACTCCGGACGGACGCGAGGTGGAGAGGGGCTTCCGGGCTGGAAAACCTTCTTTGTCCGGGCTGGAGTCGGCCCAAGGGCAGGTAGGACGCCTCCAGGCCATTCGATAATAGCGAGCTGTATTTTATAAACGGATCCTCTAAAGGCACCAAGCCCTCCGGAAAAATCTGAAGCAATTAAAGACAAGTAGGAAAAGTCTGAAATAGCCAAGTTCTCACCATGCGACTGAACCGGCCTGTGAGGGAAAGGATCCAGCTGCTTTCGGAAAACTTCTGTGGTCAGAAGGAGAACGCGGTTCATGAGCTCGTTAACCTGGACACACGGGCGCACTTTTAAGCATTTTATATCGAACAAAAACCCCTTCCACTGAATTCTACGGTGGGCATCCCCCAGCCTCTTACAAACCCAGCTCCGCAAAATAATGCCCACTGCCCCCGCGCACTGCAACCCCCGCGCCTGCAGCAAGGCCGCAGGGTCCCCGCAGGTGTGGCTCCCACGTGCTCCCGGGACTGAGCGGCCTTGCCCGCCCCCAAACCTGCTCCTTCCAGCTGCGCGTTCGCAGGGGAGCACTCCTTAGGGCCTGCTCCTGGAAGTGGGCTGTCCCGTACCCCTCCCCTGCAACTGCTGAAGCTGTGTTACATGGCCTGAGGCTTGCCGCCACCCCTCAACCGGGGACGCCAATACACGCCTGGAAGTGAGCGCATCACAAAAGGAAGGAGCTGTGCCTCTCACCACAGAGAGGGCACGAGGGTACAGGTACGTGCAATAGCAACACAACCAACACATCCTTACCTGATTGGATAGATAATCCAAGGAACTTTGTTGCTCATCCATCATATTTCTTAGCAGCTTTTTGGTACTTCGGGTGTAGGAAAGAATAGAATTTTGCAAATTTCCTTAAATCATAATAAAAAGTGTTTGCTAAATATTAGGTTGTTAGAGAAAATAGAAAAATCATGAATTTTACATGATTTGGGGTAAATAGGCAGACACAATAATATCTCAATCTATCTAAATACTCCAGTTAGTATAATTTTCGTTTAACTCAGGATTTACCAAGAAAACAACTGTCTTAACACTTCTTCTTTTAAAGATTTTGTTTATTTATTTGACAGAGAGAGAGAGAGCACAGGTAAGCAGAGAGGCAGGCAGAAAGAGAGGATGAAGCAGGCTCCCTGCCAAGCAGAGAGCCCATGTGGGCCTCCATCCCAGGACCCTGAGATCATGACCTGAGCTGAAGGCAGAAGCTTAACCCACTGAGCCACTCAGGGGCCCACTGCTCTTATTTCTTCCACTGAGCCTACCAGGCGTCCTGTCTTAACACTTCTTAATGAAACTGCTTTCTTCTTGGAACACTGCGTCAAAAAGTAATGATGTATTTTATGGTGAGTAACATAACACAATAAATAAATAAATAAATAAATAAATAAATAAATAAATATTTCTAAAAATTAAAAAAAAGAAACTGTGCTAATAATTTAGATGACCCCAAAATAATTTAACCTCATGTAAACAGAGAGACAACATTCTGAATATCAATTTTCACTTCATAAGATGAGAGCTACAAAAGCAGGAGATCCAGAAGTCCTCAATTCTTACTATGTAAGAAAGTAAAAGGCAATAATCCCTATCATGCAAGTTAGTTTTCAAAATAAATCTTTCTCTTAATTTGTTCTATTAATGCTATATATTTTCCTATAAACAGATAGCAAACACACATATACCCAAATAATAAGTCTTTATGCTTTGCTCCATAAATTGGCTATGAATTTGTAATATATGCATTGTAGTAGCTACTCAGTATTAATGAATTCCCCCTCAAAACTAATGTGGCTCAGAGGGAAGACTGAAAATAGCTGCTGGTGGATTGATAAGATGCACTCAGTGCCCTCTGCCCTCTGCCCTCTGCAGAGGATTCATTCATTCACTCACTAAATATTTACTAAGCACCTACTATGTGCCAAACACAACAAACCTCTGGCCTAGAATGACCAAGATGCATATAAAATGACCCAGACACATCAAGGAGGGCACGTGACATGATGAGCACTGGGTGTTACACACAGCTGATGAATGGTTGAACACTACATCTGAAACTAATGACCCTAATGGAATTTAAATTTTAAAAAATGACCTAAACAAAGCTAAGGTCTATTTCCTTCTATGTATACTCTAGAAATAGTAAATCATATATCCTGATAATTGTGGTCACTTTTAATACTTACTACACATGAAATGTTTTTCTTCTCGTGTAATTTTAATTTTACCATCACATGACTCCTCACAGTCTTCCTTATAAACAGTTTCATTACTTTTACTTTCATCTTTTGCATTAGATACATCTTCGACATTAACTGCTGGAGAATCCTTTACATTAAAAAAACAAAAATAAGAAAACAATGTATGAAGTATGTTCTATACATAATACATAATAAATAAGAAGAGTGCATGAAAAAGATGAAATTTCAGGACATACACAAGGCTGATCATTAGAAGAGAAAACAACAAACTGGTTAGTGAAATTTCCACAAATAAACCTTACGGGTCAATTTTAGGTAAGAATAAAAATTCTTTTTTTTTTTTTTTTTTTAAGAATAAAAATTCTTAACAAAAAAATTCTTTGACAAAAAATGTTAATTCAATATTTTTGTTCTGCCTTTTTCTTCTCCAATTCCTAAAGGATGTATTTAGGGTCTACTTTTCATAGTGGCTCCATGGCCTTGACCTTGAATTTTGACACATTTCCATGTCTTATACAAAGTCCAGCCATCCCTCCTGCAGGCATCTCTCTGGTGGTCTGAAGTTCCTTAACCAGGACTAAAAACGTTCCCTGAGATACCTACACTTCTATGCCAAATGGGCTTTCTGCTAGCAACTATTAGGAATTAGGGCCCAGGGGTCGGGGCGGGTGTGTGTGTGGATATGTGGAAGGCTTGTTGCTTTTGTATAAGCTATGCTATTTACAGGTTTGAAAGGTGAGTTCTCATTGATTTGAAAGATATAAACAACAACAGTAAAAAAAAAAGCACGGAATCAACAACAGATGTCATCTTAGAAAGCCAACTACAGTTGCCATTGCAAACGTATTTATTTCTGTTGGTAGATAGTAGTTTTCTGATATGAAAACATTTTTTAGTAGAAGTCACATAGATTTAAATAACTATTATTAAAAGAAAATAGTAACAAGCTTTACCTTCCTTTGCCCTGGATATTGAGACAAAGGTAAAGAGCTAATCATATTACAAAAGGTATTTGCCCCCAAAAGATGCTGACATTTTGTTACATTGACCTATTTTTAACTTCTTGCTCTTTCCTCTATCCTCTGTAATAATTGGCATATAGATGTTTTCAAAAACCTGGGTGGCAACCCACATTTTTTCGGCTGTAAATAAGGTTTTTAAATTTTTAGTATTTAGGAGAATTGTATTATTGATATCTGTGTGGCTTTCCTAAAATTTATTCTTTCTTCAACCTCGGAACTTTGGAATTTGGTATAGATACTATGGTAAATACATTGTATAACATTTTTAAATTATAAACCAATATTTGAATATGTATAGATTCAAATCCCCATCTATTCAGAGTATTGCATACACTTTATTAGCTGTCACAGTCAGTGACATTGTTTTAAATGAAAGTTTCTAATTTCCTGGATAACCATTCACGAGGCTGTATTTGAAATATTTGAAATATAAACACTTATAAAATACTCATTTTTTTTAAACAGCAAAGTGAATTTTTTAATCACCTACCAGATATTTCATTATCAAAGTTAACCTGAAAGTTGCCAGCTAGTTTTTAACCTAGGCCTGTAATTTCTTTAAAATTTTTTTCATAAGAAATTTGTGAATCCACAGTTTTTGGTTTCCTAAGTTTAAAAGTAATTTCATTTAAGCAGAGTCTCAGCATTTCAAAATAAACACCTTAATTTTTCCATAATTATATTGGGTAGTACAATTCATCTTTTCAAACTTTTACTATATATTGAAAACAATATAATCGTACTTCCTAGCTAAAATAATATTGCAGAAATTCTTACCGTAGAATGGTGTACACAGTTACCTTGTATAACTTCTCCACAAATAAAAATAAATGTATTTAAGAATAAAAGTGAAGCCTGGGGAAGATACATTATATTCTTCTTGGAGAAATGGAAAAACTCCTTCAAATATCAGTCAGCTCTCTGTGGAAAGAACTACAGTGCATAGAGTCTTCGGTTGAACCCTTCTGGAAGGTGTTCAACAAAAACAGAAGCCAATACTTACGGGTTTCCATGCCCTCGTTTGAAGCAACACCCTTCATATGAAAAACAAGGTAGCCTGTAGAGATCCTGTCATTTTCAAGTTATACGAACCTTTTTTTAAAAAATGACTATATGCCTGCTGTGAGGATATAGGCAATAACTAGGTAAATAAGTAAATAGATAAAGCATGAATTTAGCCTACCTAATGTTTATGAGTTGGATTTTGGGGGGCTTTGGAAAAAAACACCTTTGGTAAAATATCCCCCAGTAATTGTAAACCAGTTTGCATAAAAATATAAGGAAGTAGACATGAATGATGGAGTATAAAGGATGGTATATTGAAATTGTTTTTACAGAACACTTAGCAGAAATTTAATCAATGTTGACATCCAGGACAGCTAATTCGGTATAAAGAAATCTTCCCCCTGAATTTAGCTTCAGTAATGGTCATATTAATCACATAAATGCCAAATTTCTAGGACTCTGATTTGTGTGTTTTACATTTATATTACTAAAACTTCAAAATTTCTGGAAGTCAGGGAACTATTATTATTGAAAATTACCACTCTCTAAGAGTTGATAGATCAATGCCTGTAATGAGTCCCCAAGTACCCCTTACCTGATTCCTTCTCTTCAGTATATAAACGTACCTAAATATTCACTATACTAAAATAAAATAAAAGGATCCAAACTTTTTCTGAGTCTTGCTTCCTGTTCTACGTATTCCGTTCTCCACTCCCTTTCCCAGACCACCGTAGTGTTTCTGGGGCTAATAATGCTGACGGGTACAGTAGGCACTCAAATGCTGATTGATGAATTAATACCTTCAAACAATTACATATTCTCTGACTGTCCTTCCTCACCACCCACTGTTACACCCAAACACTCTTCTCTCTTACTCTCAGAGTTTCTCCAGGGGCAGTATGCAGTGGCTGGGAGATTGGCTCTGAGACTAAACTGCCTGGGTTCTAATCTTGATTCCGCCACGGCTTTGCTCTGGGACTCTGAGCAAAGTTATCTAATGTCACTATAGCTTAACTACTTCCTTTGTAAGATGAGGACTATGCTGTGGATTCACTGATTTAATACACATGAGAACTCAGCACCAGTGCCTGGTAGAAAGTGGGCACTCAGGCGCCTGGGTGGCTCAGTTGGTTAAGCGACTGCCTTCGGCTCGGGTCATGATCCCGGAGACCCGGAATTGAGCCCCACATCGGGCTCCCTGCTCGGCGGGAAGCCTGCTTCTCCCTCTCTCACTCCCTCTGCTTGTGTTCCCTCTCTGGCTGTGTTTCTCTCTGTCAAATAAATAAAATATTAAAAAAAAAAAAAAGCGGGCACTCAAATGTTAGGGGCTACTATTATTACTATTATTTGACTTGATCTGTAAGGCAGTTCTGACACTGCTGACAATATTAATGACAAAATACAGAGATTCAGTGTAACATTCTTTTTTCATTGATTGAATCATACTTGATTTTCCTGGCAAGAGGTGAAGTTTATAAATACCTCAAATTATCTATTGCCAAATATCTAATCTTAAAGCCTCTTTTTTTTTAGAATCTAGGGGTATTCAATTTAAATAAACATGGAAACCTGATTAATATTTTGAAGAAATAATTGAAGGGTTTAAAAAAACAGAGCTTGTGATTAAAAAAAAACAAAAAAAATCCAACAGCACCGTGTTTATCATCTGCATGAGTAGTTGATAGGCACTTAGCTTTAATTTGTGGGTGAAGTCTTATGTAACTGTAATGAATATGCAGAACTTGAGTAATTTTAAGTCAGCCAGATGTTAAAATTCTTTGTTCTTTCATAGCTTTCCCAGAAACAAATCCAGGAAATTCTTACTGGAGCAAGAAAATACTTCAGCAGAAGATGGAAAAAAAAATAGCCTCAGCCAAGATGAAAGTGAAAGGTCAGGAAATTGTCCCTCACAGCCTGCTTTGCATAACTCACAAGGTTATTCTTGAATATACTCACAGTATTCAAACTAGGTAAGTTATGTGGACATGCTTGTTAACCATAAAGGAGTTAGTATTGTTTCTTTTGTCAACAGAACATCATTATACAGGGGGGCATGCTAATGATGTTAGGTGTCTACTAGGCATCTCCTTAGCTCATCTGAAGCCCAAATATTACTCCTTTCACCTTCAGCCTGTTCCTCCACATCTTAGTACATGGCAATACCTTTCATCCAGTTGGTACAGCTGCAAATCACAGAGTCACATTTGATTCTTTTTTCACTCACTTGAAACACAACCATTTCACCCACTTGCCACAACCATTCATCACCACCTCTTACTGGCTCAAGTTTTAAATCCTGAACACTTCTGGGGCACCTGGGTGGCTCGATCAGTTAAGCAACTGACCTGGGCTCAGGTCATGATCCCAGGGTCCTAGGAGGGAGTCCCACATAGGCTCCTAGTTCAGTGAGAAGCCTGCTTCTCACTCTCCCTCTGCCCCTCCCTCCACTTATGTGCTTTCTCTCTCTCTCAAATAAAAATAAAATCTCTAAAAATAAATAAATAAAATTCTGAACACATCTCAGCACCTCAATTACCACCATCCTACTTCCAGCCTCCGTAATCTCTCACCTACTGTAACTACACTCAAACTAGCCTCATTGAGTCTAGTCTTAACCAATTATAGTCTAAGCCTCCCTACAGCAACTAGAGGGATTCTTTCTAAAGATTAACTTAAGTCATTCTATGCTTCAAAACTCTGCAATGGCTTCCTCTTCATTTGAGGTTGGATTTTTACATTGGTTGTCTGAATACCGTATCAGTCCCTGCTGAACCTGAGGTATGCCCCCAAAACATTTCTCCATTCTCGCATATTAGCACACTTCCCCTCCCTCACCCTGTTCTAACCACAGTGTCTTCTTGTGGGTCAATGAACACATCAAATATCATTCTGCCCTCAGAGCCTTTTGGATTAACAGCACCTTCTGCCTATATTCTTCATCCAGCTATCTAATTGGCAGCCTCCTTTCTTCATTTAGACTCTGCCTTAATTTCCCTGAATCAGAGGCTTCCCCTGAGTACTGTATCTAAAATACAACTATATCAGTCTCTACCCCCTATGCTTCATTTTTCCTCAGGGTGCTTTTCACTACCTAATATATTCTGGTGGGGAAGAAAAATAAATACAAGCTTCACGAGCATAGGAACTTTGAAGTTTTGTTCACCACTGTATAGTCCCCAGCAGCTAGAAAGTCTTTGGCACATTCTAGATGCTCAATATACATCTCCTTAATAAAAGAATGAATTATATATGTTAAAAGAATGAATAAAATGTTTATAAAATAAAAATATTATGTAACATATATAATGTTATACTGTGGTTTTAAAAGTACAAAATAATTAAGCATTATATTCGATTCAGATGTTTCTTCTGACAAAATACAGAGATTCAGTGTAACATTCTTTTTTCATTGATTGAATCATACTTGATTTTCCTGACAAGAGGTGAAGTTTATAAATACCTCAAATTATCTATTGCCAAATATCTAATCTTAAAGCCTCTTTTTTTTTTTAGAATCTAGGGGTATTCAATTTAAATAAACATGGAAACCTGATTAATATTTTGAAGAAATAATTGAAGGGTTTAAAAAAACAGAGCTTGTGATTAAAAAAAAAAAAAAAAACAGCACCGTGTTTAAGATGTTTAAGATTTCTTCTTGGTCATCATTGCAAAGCAACATTTGACTGAAGAATGATTAATATGAATGAGCATTTCTAGACACTTGAGAAACCAAGACGTGCTTCCTAATGCTAATAGTCCATGCAGCAAACAAGAAGGTGCCTAGGAATTACAAAATGCCAAACTAATAAGATAGGGAAAGCTAGACTTTGAGGCCTAAGTACTCCCAACAGCAACTATAGTCTTCCCACTTTTGCATGCACTTTGCACTGCCTGCTTCTCTTACTCTCTTTCAAATAGGCCCTAGAGAAATGGACTTGTGATGATAGCAGTAGGAACAGAATCAAGGTCAAACTTGCCAAAATAGCTAATGGTCTATGCATATACATTTAGCCTTTCTTTGCCAAAATTATATATTCTATCTTTTTGGCATTGTCCTGAAGGAAACTTAAGTGCTTTATGTGTTAAATCAAAACTGGGTATGTGTGGCACTTTAAAACCAAGTCACCAGGGCACCTGGGTGGCTCAGTTGGTTGAGAGACTGCTTTCAGCTCAGGTCATGATCCTGGAGACCCAGGATTGAGCCCCACATCGGGCTTCCTGCTCGGCGGGAAGCCTGCTTCTCCCCCTCTCACTCCCCCTGCTTGTGTTCCCTCTCTAGCTGTGTTTCTCTCTCAAATAAATAAGTAAAATCTTTAAAAAAAAAAAAAAACCAAGTCACCAGGTGACATTTCAATGTGGGTCACTGCATCCAACTTCGGAAAAACAGTTTCAAATAGTTTCAACTGGAAAAGTTTATTTGACCTCTAAAAATGAACAAATTAATTCACAAATAGAGACATTTCAATGCTGGGTGAGTAATTTTTATTTGGTCTGTACATTCTGTCCAATCTGGGAGTTTTTCTACCTAAAAAAAAAAAAAAAAAGAAAAAAGTCTGGCTGAAACAGAGTCAGAATTTATAAATACTTTCCTATTGAGCTCCAAAATTTTTTTCAGCCTTTTTTTTTTTTCAAATTTTCACTTGCAAAGCCATTACATTAAACTGCTCAGAAATCCATTCCCTTCTGCACACCTCCTGAAGCAGTCTGAGCACGGTGATGTGTTTGGCACACCCTCCAGGGAGATCTCTAAATTAAATCTGGACTTCTTTCCAGGCCACCGACGCGACGGCGGGCTGTCCGCAGAATCTGGCCGCAGGGCAGGCATCGCCGCGAGTTGTGGAAAGGCAGATCTTTTCAGCAGGGAGAGGGCAAGGAAGAGGCTGCTCGGGGCCTGGCGAGCATCCCGAGGCGGGGAGCCTGTGCCGAGCAAGGGATTTCCTCCTCATCAAGCTGGGGAAAGGGACGGTTACCGGGGTTACTGATGTCCCCAAAGACTCCCATCCCAGCTCGAGCCCCACAAAATTCGGTGGTTCCATCGACAATCCGTCCCCTCCTACCCTGAGTGATCCCCGCGGCAACCCTCCCACCTCTCTACACTCCCCCTGGAAACACCTTCAAGACCAGAGAGGTACGACCGAGCCAGGGACCCACAAGCCGCGCAGCCGGTGGCAGCGGCACAGACTCGGTTGCCGGAAGGCCAGGTCCCGCCCACGGCGCCTATTGGCTGATCGACGCGTAGCCCCACCCCTCCCCTCGCCCCGGTTTCCGTCGCCAAGGACGCGGCGTCCGTTGGTTGCCAAGATGGCTGCGGCGTCTGCGGGTTGGCTGCCGCCGCCTCTGCCAGTGCCGGGTAGGGTCGCCGCCGCAGCCTCCACAGTCAGCGTTGCTGCTGCACGGGAACCGGGACTGCCTCAGCCAACCCTTCCGCGCCCGTGACGCGAGGCCTGAGAGACGGAGTGCAGGGAGGAAGAGGAGGAGGCCGGCGCTGCCATGACGGAGGCGACAGCGGCGGGCGGGGAGGTGGCGCTGAGGTGAAGGATGCTGGCCTGGAGGCCTGGAGCCCGGAGCGTGGTCGCTGGTCGGGGCCCCGAGTCGTCCGACGCCCGCGAGGGAGTACCCCCCAGCCCCCACTTGGGCCGCGGGCGCTGCCGGCCTGCCGCCGACCTGTATCCTCCCCGGAGGTGGCAGTCGGGGTGGCGGCATGGGCAGTGGGCTCCTCGCCCCCTGGGAGCCCGCGGACGTGGGGCAGGCTGGGCGCGGCGCTGTACCGGGGAGGTGGGCTCCCCGGCCGCATCCATTCCATATCCCCACCTCTGTCAGGGTCTGTGAGCCCCATGCCCCCCTACCCATCCCGGCCGGGTCCGTGAGCTCCCCCCGCCCCCCGTTCCCGACCGGGTCTTTGAACACCCTGCCCCCCACCGGCCCTCGGGGTCAGTGAGCCCTGTGCCACCCCCGTTCCCGGCCGGGTCTGCGAACCCCGCCCCCCATCCAGCCGTCCGGGTCCGTGAACCCCGTGCCGCTCCACCCCGGCGGTCTGGGTCCGTGAGCCCCGTTCCCCACCCGTTCCCGGCCGGGTCTGCGAACCCCGTGCCCCCCACCTCATCCCCCTCCGGTCCTGGTCCGTCAGTCCCATCCCCCTCTTCCATCCCGCGGGGTCCCTGGGCCCCGCACCCGCGTCCCGACCGGGGCTCCCTTCCCCCGCGTCGGGCCTCGCAGTGAGAGGTTCTGGAAGGTCAGAGCACCGACCCGCATTGTGCGCCTGTGTTCCGTGCACCAGCTGGGTCACGGTGCTGCTGGGAGAAACTGCTGCAAGTGCAGGGTCTCCCGGTCCTGCGAGAGGTCCAGTTCGCAGTTTCAGCTAGCACCGCCCGGGTTCGTTCACAGAGCCGTGCGTTTGCTGTGTAGGTGTCCGGCTGTCACCGGGACGGCCTTCCCCAGCACCGGCCGCAGTGTAGAAGCGTGTGTTTGGCTTCCGAGGACGCTAGGACGGTGACGAGTCTTGTGGATGTTGGCGAGGACCGGGACTGGGGGGTACCGGCCCGGACTCTGAGCGCACTCCCGCCGCAGAATGCAGTGACTTCTGTCTTGGCCCTGCCCCTGTCCCCCCCCCCCCCCCAGACGTTTGGGCCAGCGTTCTGAGAGGCTGTGCCTTCACTGAGAAGTTGCAAAGGCTCTGACAGCCCCTGCGGGCTCTGGCCAGTGCTGTGGTGGGTTCGGGAGTGCAGACCCCCTGACGGTGAGGACCGCAGGTGTGGACTGGGCTTCCCCCGGCTTTGCCACTCCTGCCGCTGGCCTGCTGCTGGCCGCTGGGCTAGCTATCACTCACGCCAACCTGCGCTAGTCCCCAAAGCTGCGCTCTCAGACGCGTGTTCTGAAGTAAATGGGATGGTTCTGTGTGGATTCGATCTTGTTCCCTTGACACTGTATATTCATGCACACCGAAGTCCTGTTACACTGACGCTGATTTATTCTAAATCCGAAAATAGGGAAGTGGGGTCCAATGGCTCATTGGTAGTGTATCTTTCCATCATTTTCATGAATGAAATGGTCGTAGACTTCATTATTTAAGTTGATGTAGTAAGAACACTGATTAAACATCAGAGAAAATATTTGTAAATAGAATTAGTTTCTCAAAGGAACAAAACGAAACGTTAATTACAGAGTTGTAATCATGGTTTCCTGTAAAGACATATATTACTGAAAAACAGATCTATGTTGAAATACTACATCTGTGGTTGAAATTAATTAATTTATAAACGACCATTTCAGTAAATGCTCAAGAAGCTTTAATGAAATTTAACAACTTCTGCTAGTGTGTGTGTATAGTATATGTAAACATGTATCTACATATTTGCTACTAGTTTATATATATAAATATATAGCGTATATATGTAAGTTTAAATTGGGATAGAGGAATTCTTTTTGAATTTTTTAAAAATTTTATTTATTTATTTGACAGAGAGGTTACAACTAGGCAGAGAGGCAGGCAGAGAGAGAGGAGGAAGCAGAGAAGCCAATATGGGCCTCCATCCCAGGACCCTGAGACCATGACCCAAGCCAAAAGCAGAGGCCCCAACCCACTGAGCCACCCAGGCGCCCGAGGAATTATTTTTGAACATAGTAAGGGCTTTACACTAAATCAAGAATATCATTATATTGCTAATTGAAAAAACACTTAAGTACCTTTTGGAAGTATTTAAATGTTCTTAGTGTCTGTAATGTTTTCCACTGGATACCTGTTACAGAGGAGGAGCTCAGATTTACTGAACCAATAACTAAATGGGGAAAGAACAAATGAAAAAAACTTTAGTCATAAAATAAGCAAGTGCCTGGGTAAAATTTCTACACGTAATTTTTGAATGTGAATTCAATACTCCATCCAACCTTCTGTTGAAGATGTTTTCTTTCTCAGATCGGAATCCCCTGACTCTACAGGCTATGAAAGAACAAAACCTTATAAAGTTCATCTAATTAAAATCAACTGAGTTTCTATGATTTCAATCTAGAATAGAAATAGAATAATTTTTTCTTTTTAAAAAATGTGAAAGATCTCTCATGTTCCATTCACACTATACCCCTTTTTTCTCATAAGTATCCCTTTTTCCCCCTTTCATTTTAGCCTCACCTTGCCTGTTTCTCCTCCCCCCCCCCCCCCAGTTTATACCCTCTTCTTGATTACCTGCACATGTTCTCTCACTGACATCCACGGTCCTTTGCACCCCTAGTCCTCTGCCTCAACCACCCAAAAACTACTAGAGTCCTACTTCTGTGTTCCTTCACTGGAGTAATAAAAATGCTGTCAGAGAAAAATCACAAAACAATACAGACTGGCTTCACACAGATGAACAATTTCCAGCTTTGCCTGAGCAAGAACAGGCATCTCTGTTGTGCCTTTTAATGCCTGTGCCAGGTCTTTAGCATTTCTCCCCAGCTCTCAGTAGATTGCCTTACTACACATGAGACAGTAGACCCCAGGAATGCTCTCAGGTCTCTCTTCACAAACAGCACAAGCCCACATACTACCAACCACCACCCCCTGCCTCCAGCCCCATCTTGTTTTCCAGGCTCACTGATGGGCTATCACTTTTACTATAGAAGATGAGTCTATTCACCTTTGTCTTATTAACATAGCCTTTTTGCCCCCTCTTCCATACCCCCGGATTATGAATTATCCCACCTTATAATTTACTTTCAACTTGTAATGGCATTCTTTCCCTCTAGCCTATAAACACACTCAAATCTTGGCTATCGTTAAAACGAACTAAATTAACAATCAAATCCTTTGATCATAAGAACCCTTTTAACTTTATTCTAGTGTCTCCTGTCTCCATATTCAGAAAAAAAGAGTAGTCTAACTTTACTATCTCTACTTTTTGAGTCACACTTGGTACTACATTCCAAAATTAACTTAAGCTAATAAAATATAAATATGAAATTGTAAAAGAAAACTGACAGAAAATAGAATTTCATAGTTTTTGTGTGCTTGAAGGTATAGTAAGTTTACCTTTTGAAAGGAAAGAAATTTTAAGGGAAAAGTATTTCAGAGATGTCTTATTAATTTAAAACTTTAGTGGAAGGAGAAGTTGTATAAATACAGTGATCTGGGAAAAATACTAACACTATAACAGAGGATTAATATCTACACTATCTCTATTGAATTAATTGAAATTGATTTTTTTAAAAAAAAATCAAGTTCTTAGTAGATGATTGGCCAATGACTGTGAGCTAACAATTCACCAAAGAGGAAAGTAAAAATTTGTAATCATACATGGAATGTAGTATATTTTGCTAATACATATAGAATAAAACATGGTTTTCCACTTGGTCTTTCTAGAGAAGAAAATACTACCTATGCTCATGAGGTTTTGAAACATACATATACTTTTAATGACCTGAGTTTTATAACCCTTTTAGAAACCTATTTTTGTTTATAAGACACTAAAAGCTATAAAAAATGTATATATCTTTTGTCCTGTGTATCTACTGCAAATTTTCTCCAAGGAAATTGTTCAGTAAGATTTGATTAAGCCATTATTCTATTTTAACACCATGCCAGGCACTGGAGTTACAGAAATGTGGAAGAGACATGTACTCATAGGATGTCCTCATGAAGGTGTTGGTTCATCCAGTGAGGATTTTCTCCTAGAAAATAGGAGGGGAGGGGCGTCTGGCTCAGTCCTTAAGCATCTGCTTTTGGCTCAGGTCATGATCCCAGAGTCCTGGGTTTGAGTCCCACATCGGGCTCCCTGCTCGGCAGGAAGCCTGCTTCTCCCTCTCTCACTCCCCCTGCTTGTGTTCCCTGTCTGGCTCTGTTTCTCTCTGTCAAATAAATAAATAAAATATTGAGTGAATGAATGAATGAATGAGAAAGAAGGAAAGAAAAGAAAGAGAGTAGGAGGGGAACTACTTGAGGTGGCCCTGAACCATGGGTGGAGTTGGCCAAGCTTGTGCTGAGAGGTGATGGTGTGATGTGCCGTGGCTTCGTCTGTTAGTCAGTATTGTCGTGGGATGGCCGGGGACGGGGGATTCACGTGCATAGGATTCACGGAGGGAAGTGTTGAGAATTGAAGTTGAAAATACAGATGAGATTATGATGCTTTGTGTACTAGGTCAGGACATTTAGAATTTATTGTGAATGTGACAGGGGGCTTTAAGAAAACAGCAAAGACTGAAAAATCCAATCAGATTTGCATTTTGCAGGTTTCATGGAGAGTCATAATGAATGAAAAGATATGTAGTGTCCTTATCGGAGCTCATGATGTCTAAAAGTTTTTTTCCCCAGGGAAAATGAGATACATGTTCAGTTCTAATATCGAGTCAGCTTTCTTTTTCCTTTTTTCTTTCTTTTTTTTTTTTTTTAACGCAGAACATTTGCTGGTCACATACTAACACTAATGTGTACACCTATTAGTTGTTCCATAGAAAATCATTGCATCCTTAGTTATATTTATCAACTAGCACTGACACTCATCCACTGGAGATACAAGCCATTGTCCTTAACTTTGTGCTATTGTTAGAGACATGAAAATCCATCTGGAGAAAAATTTAGAAGAAGAGCGTCAAATATTACTACAGCAACAAAAAATATGTCGAAATCGAGCACGTAAATATTTTGTGGAATCAAACCGGAGGAAAAAGTAAGTAATTGTGTTTTCTTCAGAAGTGTAGAAATTCAAAGTCATTATAAGTTAAGTTTCTCTAATTTGTAGCATTTTATGAACCTAAGTCATGACACTGCTTTATCTGATCAAGATTTGGATGCCTTCACAGATTTTCTTACTGTTTTTCTGCCTAAAGCACAAAGGTGGTGGTATGCTGGTCCCCCTGAGTGGGACCATAGCAGTCTCGTCTTATAGAATTTCTTATCACACTGTCAGAGGATGGCTGCAAAACCTACTATCTTCCTTATTTTCTGTATCCTTCCATGGTAAATTAAAAGATTACTAATTAGTGTTTAGTCTCTAATAGAATGTAGTTTGATTTTAATTTAGTATTCACTTCTGTATAGTTTTTCTCATTCATCCAACCAAAAAATGGGGGAAATATAAATAATGGTGGAAATATGATGCGAAGAATATTCATAAGTGACTACCATAAAAAAAGAAAGCTTTCTAAGCTGAAAGCCCAATAAAGTACAAGTATGAACTATCTGGTCTCTCCTTACCATTTTCCAAGGTTTCTTTGAATGATTAGATTTTGTTTTTTAGACAGATTGTTAATAATGTTTTTGCTACCTTGTCTATTTCGTCAGCTATCAGTAGCAAATTCCCTAGAGTACTAACTACATCATTGGGCATGTGTTGCAGATCCCGTTTGGGGAATACAAAATTGTTTACCTGTAACTTTTTTCTGGCCTCTTATTTCTCTTTAGATTAACTCTTGCATTGTCTGGTGTAGTTGAAGTTACCTAATGAAGCCTGTGTTTTGTATTCGTGTGTGTCTTATTGTTTTTCTCCTACCTCTTATCCCTGGGGGCATATAAAGGCACACGACAGGTGTTCAGTAAAGATGGGTAGTCATATATTGAATCAGTCACAGGCTCTGGAGTCAGAGATCTAGGTTTAAGTCCCCATTCCATGAGTTAGAGCGACTTAATCTCTTTGAGCCTTGGTTCCTCAGTTTTGATTGGAATTAATAACACCTATTTCAAGGGATTGTTATGTAGGCAAAAAGGTAATATTAGGAATAGGTGAAAACATGTGGGAAATATTTATCACACTGACCAATAGTGCTTCTTCCTTAGTTTATTTTGTTGTCTAATAATATTTGTCAATTGTGTTTTCATATTTGAGATATAGTAGCACAGAGTACCTTCCTGTTTTCTCTTATCAAATACTTTTCTCATTAAAAAAAAAAATTCTGATGAGAAAGGAGAAACATTTTGGTTTAAAATTCTAAGAGGCAGGGTGAATGGGTGGCTCAGTTGGTTGAGCGACTGCCTTTGGCTCAGGTCATGATCCTGGAGACCCAGGATCAAGTCCCACATCGGGCTACCTGCTTGGCAGGAAGCCTGCTTCTCCCTCTCTCACTCCCCCTGCTTGTCTTCCCTCTTTGGCTGTGTTTCTCTCTGTCAAATAAATAAAATATTTAAAAAAAAAAATTCTAAGAGGCAGAACATTTTCCAATATGATTTGTTTTGTTTTTCTGTTACTCTACAGTGCTGTGTAAAGACACTTAAAATTTTCTTTTTAAATTCTAATCATTTTGCTTTCTAAAAGGGAGTCAAATTATTTGTGCACTTCTGGATTTTAGAATATGTCTATCATCATGGCCTTTTGGCCTTGCCATTATCTATCCACCTGTTTTACATCATCTAAACTTGTGCTGTTCACTCACATTATGGTTACACAGATTTTCTTACAAGCAGAGACGTTCTCCTTCCACTCTTAATGAGTTATGTTCTGACATTAACAGTGCTGTGTCCCCTGTAGTTTTCAAAGGAGAATTTTCACAGCATCAAGCTCTCTGTTTATTGCCATCAGTTTCTTTCTTTTTTCTTTTTTTTTAAAGATTTTATTTATTTGACAGAGAGAAACACAGCCAGAGAGGGAACACAAGCAGGGGGGAGCGAGAGAGGAGAAGCAGGCTTCCCGCGGAGCAGGGAGCCCGATGTGGAACTCTATCCCGGGTCTCCGGGACCATGACCTGAGCCGAAGGCAGTTGCCCAACCAACCGAGCCACCCAGGCGCCCCATATTGCCATCAGTTTCTTGAAATCACACACATTTTAATTTTCTGGTTATTTACTACTGCTTGGCCTTTCTATCTGCCAGTATTTCTCTTACATGTTTTTATTACCTTCTGAAGTTTTCCATTCTCTCATTCAGTATGTAGAAGGAAGTCCCCTTTGTTTTACTCCCAAGACTTCTACCTTCACATCTACTTTCTGTAGATACTGTCCACCGCCCCGTGTGTACTGGTTATCTTTAGCCCTAATGCATAACTGGCATTCTGAGACTTCCCTTTTTTGCTCTTGCCTCCCACAGCATCCCTGTTGTTTTGTTTTACAACATTAATTCACTGAACACATCCTCACAGAGTTCTCCAATATGCTGTTATGTAGACCAAATGATCTTAAGATAGATGTACATGTAAAGAAATTAACTATTTCCTACATTTTTTAAAAATTTTCAATTTTAGAACTATCTTTGGTCAATAAGTGAATGGGCATTTACTTACTGAATGAGCATAACTGGTTGAGTACCACTGATTAAGCATAGTATTGGGAGAAAAAAAAATTTTGTTTCTTCTATTATTGAACTTAAGAAATGGCAATCTGATTTAATATGATTTCATAAGGAAAAGAGATTGAAATGCATTTTAAGAAGTGTGCAAAAGGAGTCTTTTTTTTTAAGTTTGTTATAATTTTGTTTCTTCAACTTGTTTTTGTTTTAAGATTTTATTTATTTAATTGACAGAGTGGGAGAGCACAAGCAGGGGGAGCAGCAGATGAAGAGGGATAAGGAGACTCCCCACTATGCAGGGAGCCTCACATGGGGCTCCATCCCAGGACCTTGGGATCATGACCCAAGCTGAAGTCAGACACTTAGCTGACTGAGCCACCCAGGTGCCCCTAAATTTTAAGAAGTGTGCAAAAGGGTCCTCAGATAGTTCTTTTAATTTAAGTTTGTTTTAATTTTGTTTCTTCAATTTGTATTTTTAGATTTCAGATATGAGTGACATCATGTGGCATTTGTTTTTCTCCTTTTGGTTCATTTCACTTAGCATAATATTCTGGGTTTCATGCATGTTGTCACCAGTAGCAAGATTTCATTATACTTTAAGTCCGAGTAGTATTCCAGTGTATCAGTATATCTTCTTCATTCATTCATCTGTTGGTAGGCACTCAATATCTTGACTGTTTTAATTAACGCTGCAATAAAAATAAGAATATATATATTTTTTAATTTCTGTTTTTGTGTTATTCAGATAAATATCCAGAAATGGAATAGCTGGGTCGTATGGTAGTCCTAGTCTTTGTTTATTAAAGAATCTCCATGTGGATTTCCATAGTGTTTGCACCAATTTATAATCTCATCAGTAGTGGGTAAGAATTCCTGTTTCTCCATATCCTCTCCAATACCTGTGATTTCTTTTTGATAATAGCCATTCTAACTGTGAGGTGATTTCTTACAGGGGTTTTGATTTGAATTTCTCTAGTAATTAATGGTGTTGAGCATCTTATTCATATGCCTATTGGCTGTCTGTATGTCTTTGGAAAAATTTCTATTCAGATCCTCTGCCCATTTTTAACCAGGTTGTTCACTTTTATGTTCTTGAATTGCATGAATTCTTTGTATATTTTAGATGTTAACCCCTTATTGGATATATGGTTTGAGATTCAGATATATGGTGTGCAATTCAGCAGGTTGCCTTTTCATTTTGTTGGTGGTTTCCTTTGCTGTGCTGAAACATTTTAGTTTGATGTAATTCCATTTGGTCATTTTTGCTTTTTGTTGTTGTTCCCTTTGCTTTGTGGTTCCCTTTGCTTTCAAAAAAACAATAGCTGTGAGTAACATCAAGGAGCTTACTTACTGCCTGTGTTTTCTTCTAGGAGTTTTATGGCTTCAGGTCTTACATTCAAGTGTTTAATCCATTTTAAGTTGATTTCTGTGTATGGTGTTAAAACAGTGGTCTAATTGCACTCTTTTGCATGAGGTTCTCCTGTTTCCTCAGCACCATTAATTGAAGAGACTGTCCTTTCTCCATTGTATTTTCTTGGCTTCTTTGTCATAGATTAATTATCTGCATATGTGTAGGTTTATTTCTGGGTTCTCAATCCAGTTCCATTAATCTGTGTGTCTCTTTTTATACCAAGAACATATTGTTTTGATTACTATAGGATTGTAATATAGTTTGATATCAGGGAGTGGGACACCTCCAGCTCTGTTCTTTCTCAAGATTTTTTGGATTTTTTGACATCTTTTGTGATTCCATACAAATTTTAGAACGATTCTGGTTCTACGAAGTATGCTATTGGTATTTTGATAGGGATTGCATTGAATCTGTAGATTGCTTTATGTGGTATGGACATTCTCACAGTATTAATTCTTCTAATCTGGAAGCATAGAATACCTTTACATTTATTTACGTCTTCAGTTTCTTTCACCAGTGTCTTAACAGTTTTTAGTGTAGAGGGCTTTCAATCTCCTGGGTTACATTTATTGCCAGATATCTTACTCTTTTTGATGCAGTTGTAAATAGGATTGTTTTCTTGATTTATCCTTCTGATGCATCATTATTAGTGTATAGAAATGCAATGGATTTCTGTATATTGATTTTGTATTCTTCAACTTTACTGAATTTATTTATTCTAACAGTTTTTTGATGGATTCTTTAGGTTTATGTATATAGTATAGATGACATTCTGGCACTACTAACAGTTTTATTTCTATCCTTCTGATTTGAATGCCTTTTTTTTTCCTTGCCTAATTGCCATGGCTGGGACTACCAGTACTCTGTTGAATACTGGTGCCAAGAGTGAGCATCCATATCTTGTTCCTGTTCTTAGAGGATCACCATTATGATATTAGCAGTGAGATTGTCATATATGGCTTTTATTAGGTTTTATTATGTTTAGGTGCTTTCCCTCTCTGCCCACCTTGCTGAGAGTTTTTATCATAAATGTTGAATTTTGTCACATGCTTTTTCTGCATCTATTGAGATAATATAATTTTTATATTTCATTTTGTTAATGTAATGAACCAGTTTAATTGATTTGTGGTTGTTGAAACATCCTTGCATCCCTGGAATGCATCCCATTTGAGCCTGGTGTATGATCCTTTTAGTATATTGTTGGATTTGATTTGCTAAAATTTGCTGATTTTTCCATCTATGTTCATCAAGGATACTGGCCTTTTTTATGAAGTCTTTATCTGGTTTTAGTATCAGGGCAATGCTGGCCTTGTAGAATTGTTTGGGCTTTTGTTCCTCTTCAATTTTTTTGGAAGAGTTTGAGAAGTATACATAATAAATTTTCTCTGAATATTTGGTAGAATATGCCAGTGAAGCCATCTGGTCCTGGACTTTTGCTTTGGGGGGAGATTTTGATAACTGATTCATTCTCCTTACTAATTTTGTATCTCATTATGATTCAGTCTTGGAAGAGTGTATGTTCATAGGAATTTATCCATTTCTTCCAGATTTTCCAATTTGTTGAAGTATCATTGCTCCTAGTAGTCTGGTATGATCCTTGTATATCTGTAATGTCAGTTGTAATTTCTCCTCTCTCATTTCTAATTATATTTATTTGGGTTCTCGCTTCTGTTCTTGGTTAGTCTAACTAAGAGTGCTGATTTTGGGGGCACCTGGGTGGCTCAGTTGGTTAAGCAACTGCCTTCAGCTCAGGTCATGATCCTGGAGACCCGGGATCGAGTCCCACATCAGGCTCCCTGCTCGGTGGGAAGGCTGCTTCTCCCTCTCTCACTCCCCCTGCTTGTGTTCCCTCTTTAGCTGTGTTTCTCTCTGTCAAATAAATAAAATCTTTAAAAAAAAAATGCTGATTTTGTAGAGCTACCCTATGACCCAGCAATTGCACTACTGGGTGTTTACCCCAAAGATACAGATGTAGTGAAAAGAAGGGCCATATGTACCCCAATGTTCTTAGCAGCAATGGCCACACTCACCAAACTGTGGAAAGAGCCAAGGTGCCCTTTAACAGACGAATGGATAAAGAAGATGTGGTACATATATACAATGGAATATTATGTCTCCATCAGAAAGGATGAATATCCAACTTTTGTAGCAACGTGGACTGGATTGGAAGAGATTATGCTGAGTGAAATAAGCCAAGTAGAGAAAGTCAAGTATCACATGGTTTCACTTACTTGTGGTGCATAAGGGGTAATATAGAGGACAGTAGGAGAAAGAAAGGAAACGGGAAGTAGGGTAATTCGGGGAGAGAAACGAAACATGAGAGACTTTGGACACAGAAACAAACTGAGGGACTTGGAGGGAGGGGGTGAGGGGATGGGAGAGCCTGGTGGTGGGTACTGAGGGCATGGATTGCATGGAGCACTGGGTGTGGGGCATAAACAATGAATCTTGGAACACTGAAAAAATAAAATAAATTTAAAGCCAAAAAAGAAAAAAGTGCTGATTTTGTTTATCTTTTCAACGAACCATCTCTTAGTTTCATTGATCTTTTTTGTTGTCCTTTTAGTCTCTGTGCGTCTTTTTCTGCTCTGAACTTATTTCCTCCTCCTATTTGTATGGGATTTTGTTCATCCTTTTTTAGTTCCTTTAGGTATAAAGTTAGATTGACATTTTTCTTGTTTTTTGAGGTAGATCTGTCTTACTATGAACTTCCCTCTTACAATAGCTCTTGCTGTATATACATTTTGGTATGTCATATTTCTGTTTTTATTTCTCTCTAGGTTTTTTCTTTTTAGTTTCTTCTTTGATTTCTTCGATTACCTAGTAGTTGCTCAGTAACATGTTCTTTAGTCTGCACATATTTGTAGTTTTCCCATTTGTCTTCTTGTAATTTACTTTTAGTTTTATACAATTTTGGTTGGAAAAGGTGCTTGATATGCTTTTAATCTTTTTGAGTTTATTGAGATTGTTTTGTAGTCCAACATGTGATCTATCCTAGAGAATGTTTTATGTGCACTTGAGAAGAATGTGTATTCTGCTGCTTTTGGATGGAATGTTCTGTATATGTTAAGTCCATCTCATCTAATGTATTTTTGAAGGCTGATGTTTCCTTGTTGATTTTTTTTGTCTGAATGATCTATCCATTAATGAATTTGGGGTATTGAAGTTTCCTACTATTAGTGTATTGTTTTCAGTTTCTCTCTTTAGGTCTGTTAACATTTGCTTTACATATTTTGGTACTTTTATACTGGGTACATATATATTTATAAATGTTATCTTTTTGGTGTATTAACCCCTTTATCATCACACAATGCTCTCTTTGTCTCAAGTTACTGTCTTTGTTTTAAAAGTCTATTTTTTCTGATGAGTATAGCTACACCAGCTTTCTTTTCATTTCATTTGCATGGAATATCTTTTCCCATCTCTTTACTTTTCAGTCCGTGTGTGCTTATTTCTGAAGCTAATCTCTGATAGGCAGCATATAGATAGGTCTTGGATTTTTTTATCTATTTAGTTACTTTGTCTTTTTTTTTTACTTTGTCTTTTAATTGGTGAATTTAGTCATTTACACTTAAACTAATTATTGGTAAATGTACACTTATTGCCATTTTGTTAATTGTTTGATGGGTATTTCTCTTGTTCCTCTTTGTTCTTTTCTTCTCTCACCTTTTGTGGTTTGGCTTCCTGTAGTGTCATGTTTAGATTTTTTTTTTTTTTTGGTATTTACTGTAAGTTTTTTCCTTGTGATTACTGTAAGAATCACATAAAATATACTGTGTAAATAGCAGTCTGTTTTAAGTTGATAGCAACTTAATTATAAACACATCCCAAAGCTTTACCTTTTTATAACCCCCCATGTTTTATATTTTTGTGACACACTTTACATCTTTTTATCTTGTGTTTCCCTTAACTCATTACAGTACTTTTAATTAATTTTACTACTTTTATCTTTTAACCTTGACACTGGCTTTATAAGTGATCCATCTACTACCACTGTTATATATTTACCTTTTCCAGTGAGGTTTTTACTTTTCTGTGTTTCCTTATTAATTAGTGCCATTTCTTTTCAGCTTAAAGAAATCTCTCTAGTATTTCTTATAGGGCTGGTTTAGTGGTGATGAACTTCTTTTATTCTAAATCTGTCCTTCAAGTCTGAGTATTAACTTTGCTCTGTAGAGAATTCCCAGTTAAAAGGTGTTGTGTGTTTTTTGGCTTTTTGGGCTTTTTTTAGCACCTTCAGTTTATGTCATCCACTCTCTTCTGGCCTGTAACGTTTCTGCTGGAAGATCTCCTGAGAGTTTATGGGGTTTCCCTTGTATACAACAAGTTGTTTTTCCCTTGCTGCTTTTAGGATTCTCTCTTTATCCTTAATTTTACCATTTTAATTAATATGTCTTGTATGGATTTCCTTGTGTTCATCTTACTTGGAACTCCCTTGGCTTCCTGGGCCTGGGTGTCTGATTCCTTCCCCAGGTTGAGGAAGTTTTCAGCCATTATTTCTCAGATAATTTTTCTGGCTCTTTCTATATGTCATCGTTTTCAAGGCTTTCTATAATACAAATGTTACTCCGCCTGCTCTCGTCCCAAAGGTCTCTTACAGTGTCTTCACTGTTCTTAATCCCTGTTTACTTTTGCCGCTCAGTCTATGTGCGTCCCACTGCTTTGTCTTCTGGCTCACTGATTTGTTCCACTTCATTCAGGCTGCTGTTGAGCCCCTCTGGTACAGTTTTCAGTTCAGTTATAACTTCTGTTTGCTACTTGATGTTCATCCATTCTTCTCCCAAGTGTGGTGAACATCTTTATAACCATTACTTTGAACTCTTTAAGGTAGACTGCTCATGACCATTTCATTTAGTTTTTTCTGAGTTTTATCTTGTTCTTTCTTTTGGAACACATTTGTCTTTCTCCTTCTTCTTGATGCTTGTGTTTGTTTTTATATATTTAGGTAAGGCAGCAACCTCTCCCAGTCATGAAGGTTTGGACTCGTGTAAGAGTTGTCCTGTGAGGCCAAGAAGCACAGTCTCCCCTGGTCACCAGAGCAAGGCATTCAGGAACTACCCCTGTGTAGGGCTGCGTGCACACTTATTGGGTGAGGCCATTGCTGGTCACACCTGGTGGGCAGGGCTGGAGCTCAGTCTGGCTGCAGGAAGCAGCTGAGACGGTTGCCATGTGTCGGCGGGCAGGGATGGCCTCTGACCTCAGCTGTGAAGCGCCGTTCCTGACCATGCACATACTGTGAGCATGGCTCTTGGGGGACACTGCCACTGCTGCTAGCAGCAGGTTAGAGGGAGAATTCCAAAAGGCTGCTCCATGGTGCTAGAGTTAGTAAGGACAACTGAGACAGCAAAAATGGCTTCCACCATTGTTTCAGTCTCAGGGGAGGGTCCCTATTGTTTCCCACCTCCCCACAAACACACCCTGCAGACACTTAAACCTTCATAAATGGGTCATTCTTACCTGTTGTCTGTGCGTGGTTCAGATTGGTGTTTGAACCCTTGCAAAAGCCCTTTAAGAGTGAGTTTTCTGTTCTCTACAGTTTTATGGTTTTCCTGAGCATAAGCCCTGTTGATTTTCAAAGGCCAGTGGGCTCATCTCTCCTGCACGGAATCTAAGGTTTGAGGCACCTGGCCTAAAGCCGGAAGCTCTTATTCCTCAAGGAAGCATCCCATGCCTTGCATAACCCTTCTAATAACGGCTCACAGCAGCTGGGGTGCAGCTTTTCCCTTAGCAAATTTGTGTTTCTGCCTCTTTCCCTTATTGATTTTGTCCTTTTCTCTTTTGCTGTGGAGTCTTCATTCATTCTATTTCCAGGTCGCTTTCTGAGGGACTTACTCCATATGTAGTTGTAAATTTGTGTCCATGGGATGAAGTGGTTCAGGGTCTTGCTAGGCTGTTACTTTGAACCCAACTCAACCTTCAGATAGTTTTAAAATACTAATGTAAGCATATAGACTTAAAAGTTCAGGTGATAATCAGACAAAATTTCTGTGTAACTAACCAGCAGAATAGGAGAGAAAAGGACAGAATGTAGAAAATTGCCCAAATAAAGAGAAGAAAGACTACCTGGTAATAAATGAGGGACCAGCACTTGGGAAGACTCACTAAAATCCATAATAAAAAAAGATTCCTTGGGCGCCTGGGTGGCTCAGTGGGTTAAAGCCTCTGCCTTCGGCTCAGGTCATGATCTTAGGGTCCTAGGATCAAGCTCCACATCAGGCTCTCTGCTCAGCAGGGAGCCTGCTTCCTCCTCTCTCTCTGCCTGCCTCTCTGCCTATGTGTGATCTCTCTGTCAAATAAATAAATAAAATCTTAAAAAAAAAAAAAAAGATTGGGGCGCCTGGATGGCTCAGTTGGTTAAGCGACTGCCTTCGGCTCGGGTCATGATCCTAGAGACCCGGGATCGAGCCCCACATCAGGCTCCCTGCTCGGCAGGAAGCCTGCTTCTCCCTTTCTCACTCCCCCTGCTTGTGTTCCCTCTCTGGCTGTGTTTCTCTCTGTCAAATAAATAAATAAAATCTTTAAAAAAAAAAAAAAGATTCCTTAAGTACCCTGAAGGCAGAAGGAAATTATCTAAAGGATGATGGAACAAATTACCTGGTAATCATGAATTAATGGGGTATCTGCATTATCTGTTTGTGAAAATGATGCAGTATGAAGTTTCCCACAGAGCAAGAAATATGTACTCTTAGGATAAATAAAAAGGAATTGTACTTTAAGCAATAAGTCATATTTATCATATTTATCATGTAGATATATATTGTAAGCTAAAAAATATACAATGATTCAAATAAGATCAGATGTCAATATGTGTAAATGTCCATGGGTATATTATGCATAATATATTAATAGAAAATTAAAGGAATTTAGGATATTTACAAATAATATTTGACCATTCAGAAATGTTATAAGGACAGCCATTTCCTCACCAAACTAATATTTTCTGGGAGACTTAAATATTCATATACTAAAGAAAAAAATAAAATGCTTGATTCCTGCTCTGAAATTACTAGTTGTGAAGTAATAAAGCATGGTAATGCTATGACAGTTGCCTGTGAGGTTCTGTGGGAGGGAGCACATTCACACACTGCAGGACAGAGAAAAACTGGGAACATAAAGTCTTATTAGATGACCAGGAGTTATCCAGGGTGCTGAGGGGAAGGGTGTTTAACACAAAGAGGACAATATGTGAAAAGTTTAATGTTATGAAATATAATACAAAAAATTTTATGTCATTTACACAGGAAAATGTGAAAGGGTATGAGGAGATGAAGCTATGGAGTTGGTCAGAGACATTTCATAACGTAATTTCTGTGCCAATCTAAAGAATCCTTAGTACTTGGAGGTGCTATTGAAGGAGGAAAATCAGAGTGTCATAATCAGATTTATATTTTAGCTTATTACGGCAAAGGGTTAGCGGGTAAAATGAAAGCAGCTGAAGGCAGAGAGATCAAGTACAGAGGCAGGGTTGTGAGTGGGCAGGGCCCATAGGAGTCCAGGGTCAGGTATGGGCGGTACATGGAGACCATTTATCAGACGGAATACTTAGGGGTTATGCAGACTTTCATATTTTTAATATGTCCTTCTAAATTACAGTGCACATTTCTGTGACCTTTTATACAGATTATAATAAAGTTTGAGTTATCCTTTATGCCCTAGGATGATTATAAGCATCAAATATTCTACTTATTTTCTTGCCGTTTTGCCCTTGAGTTGTTAAGCTTTATTTAGCCTGACAGGTAAGCTTGGTGCATTTATCTATTAAAGATTTATTCTTTCACTGTTAGCTGAAATTTCTCTTTTTTAAAGTCTTTATTTTAAGGTAATTGTAGATTCACAAGCAGTTGTGAAAAAAATAATAGAGGGGCACCTGGGTGGCTCAGTTGGTTAAGCGACTGCCTTCGGCTCAGGTCATGATCCCGGAGATCCGGGATCGAGCCCCACATCGGGCTCCCTGCTGGGCAGGAAGCCTGCTTCTCCCTCTCTTACTCCCCCTGCTTGTGTTCCCTCTCTCACTGTGTTTCTCTCTGTCAAATAAATAAAATCTTTAAAAAAAAAATAATAGAGATCCCATAATACCCTTTACTCAGTTTCCCCCAATGACAGCATCTTGAAAAATTATAGTTCAGTCTCACAACCAGAATAATGACATCTTCACAATCAGGATACAGAACATTTGCATCATCACAGAGATTCCTCCCATTGCCCTTTTATGGTGACACCCACTTCCCTCCCACTCCTGCCCCTGGAAATCACTAATCTGTCCTGATTTCTACAGTTTTTTCATTTCTAGGTTGTTATATAAATGCTGTCATACTGTATGTAACTTTTTGGAATTTTTTTTCACTCAGCACAAGACTCTGGAATTCATTGTGTGCATCAGTAGTTCATTTTGTTTTATTGCTGAGTATTTTCCATGACACGGATGCACCAAAGTGTGCTCAACCATTTCTTCATTGAGGGGCATCTGGCTAATTTCCACTTCGGGTTACTGTGAATATAACTGCTATAAAATAGGTTTTTATTTGAATATAAGTTTTTATTTCTTTGGATAAAGGGCTGGAAGTACAGTTGCTGGATCATATGGTGGTTGCGTGTTAGTGTGTCAAGAAATTGCCACACACAGATTGTTTCAGAGTGACTGTGCCCACCAACACTGTCAGACTGATCCCAGGTGTCCACATCCTCAGTAGCACTGGTGGTGTTAATGGTTTTTGTATTAGCCATTTTTATGGGTGTGTAGTAGTATCTCACTATTTTTAATTTTCATTTCCCTAATGGCTAGTGATGCACCATATTTTTTCATGCACTTATTTGCTCTCCGTTTACCCTCTTTAATGACATTTCTTTTAAAGTTTTTGTATGTTTTCTAATCAGATTACTTGCTTTTTTACTGTTGAGTGTGACAGGACTGTATACATTCTAGATACTTTGTCAGACATGGTGGTTTGCAGATAATTTCTGGAGCTTCTCTTTTCATCTTCTTTACTAGGTCTTTCCTGGAGCAACACTCACTATTTTTATAAAGTCCAGTTTATCCGCTTTTCTTTTTAAACATTGTGCTTTGCTGTCAAGCCCAAGAACTTTTTGCTTATCCCTAGATCTAGAACAGTTTCTCCTGCTTTTTCCTAGAAGTTTATATTTTTATATCTCATGGTTAGGTCCATGATTCATTGTGAGTTGATTCCTGTATAAGGTGTAAGATTTAGGACCCCATATTCAAAATTCAGTTGAGCATATTCATTCTCTTTTATTCAGCAATTCTATGTAGTTCCGGATGTGTTTGTTTCAAGAACTATGTTTTGTGCTGCACAGACATTATCCTTCTTATGATCCTTCGAGTCTAATAAGCAATACAGAAAAGTAAATAGATGATTACAATTGAGCAAGATAAATACTATGATAAAGGTAAGCTTAGGGTCCTCTGGGAAGACAAGGTTGTGTTATGTGTGGATGTTGAGGACAGAGATGCCTTAAAGAGAAGAGACAGGTTACACAGTCTGTAGTAAAGTGTTAAAAAACTAGGAAGAGTCAGACTGCCATGTTTAGACTCCACGTTCTTCTATTTAGTAATAATGTGACCCTGAAAAACTGTAAGCTTTCTAAGACTCTATTTTTTCATTCATTCAACTCACAGAATTGTTGTGGGCCAGAGCAAGGTAATAGGCATGAACTACTTGTTGAGTGCCTGGCCAGAGTGAGCACTTGTAATGAATGAGTACTGTTCTTACTCGCTCCCCACAGTTCATCCTCTGTGCCATGGTGAACTGCACTTGGCCAGCAGCCTTTTCCCAAACTTTCTGTCTATATCAGCCCCGAGAATCCTGATTGTATCCCCTGTTCAGGAGACAGAAGTCAGTTATATAAACAATTACCTATAAATATAGTAGTGCCTTTGGAGAAAGAGCAGACATGGAAAGTTTACCCAACCAAGCAGTTGAAGACATGTGATTGTATTAGAAATTTACTAGAACTCAGACTGAGATAAATACGGATGCAAGTAATTTTTAGGTGTGTAACAGATTCTCCACTTAGAGCTTCTATTTTTGTCTATGATAATGGGGGGGTGCCACAGTGGCTTAGTCTGCCTTAGTTGAATGTCTGCCTTGGGCTCATGATCAAGTCCCATGTTGGGCTCCCTGCTCAGTGGGGAGTCTGCTTTCCCCTCTGCTGTACCCCCTGCATGTGCTCTCCCTCTCTCTCTCTCTTTCTCTCTCTCGGCCAGATAAATAAAATCTTAAAAAAAAAAAAAAAAAAGAATATGAGAGGGATGTAGAAGGTGATATTGTGGAAAATGTGATAAGAATAGTAGGTATTTATAAGAGACTCAGTCTCCAGAGACAAACTGAAGATTGCTAAGGGTTAGGGAGGAGGGATAGGGTTGCTGGGTTATGGAAAAAATAAAAAAGAATAGTAGGTATTTGATAGATACAAAGGATGAAGCATGAAGAGTCATTACTGTTCCTCATTATTGCTTCTAACCATGGCTCTCTTTTCTTTAAAATCAATCCGTCAGCTCTTTTATTTTTTTAACCTTTTTTTTTCATTGAAGTATAATCGACATATACAATGTTACATTGGTTTTAGGCATACAACATAATGACCTATACCTTATGCTCACCACAACTGTTGCTGCCATCTGTCCCCCAGCTACACTGTCACAGTGTCCTTGACTCTCTTCCCTATGCTGTGCCTTCCATCCCCCTGAGTTACTCATTCCATAACTAGAATTCTGTGCTTCCCCCTGCCCTCCCATTTTGCCTATCTGCCCACTCCCTCCTCTTTGCATCCACTAGTTTTTCTCTTTATTTATGGATCTGTTTCTGCTTTGTTTGTTTCTTTTGTCTTTTAGATTCCACATATGGGTGAATTGATACCGTATTTGTCTTTCTTATTTGGACTTATTTCACTTAGCATAACACCCTCTAGCTCCATCTATGTTGTTGCCTACAGTAAGCTCATTCCTTTTTATGGTTAATACTGCACTGGGTATGTGCGTGCATGCATGTGTGTCAAAAGATAGATAGATGATGATAGATAGATAGATAGATAGATAGATAGATAGATAGATAGATAGACAGAACAAACACATCCTTATCCATTCCTCTATCTATAGACACTGAGGTTGCTTCCATAGCTTGGCAATTGCAAATAGTCCTGCAGTAAACATGGGGGTGCATATATCTTTTTGAATTAATGTTTTCTTTCTTTTTTTTAAGATTTTATTTATTTATTTGACAAAGAGAAATCACAAGTAGACAGAGAGGCAGGCAGAGAAAGAGGAGGAAGCAGGCTCCCAGCTGAGCAGAGAGCCCAATGTGGGCCTCCATCCCAGGACCCTGAGATCATGACCTGAGCTGAAGGCAGAGGCTTAACCCTCTGAGCCACTCAGGCGCCCTTATTTTCTTTTTTTTTAAGGATTTTATTTATTAGAGAGCAGGAGCAGGGACAGAGGGAAATGGAGAAGCAGACTCCCCACTGAGCAGGGAGCCCAATGTGGGACTTGATCCCAGGACCCTGGATTCATGCCCTGAGCCAAAAGCCGATGCTTGATCAATTGAGCCACTCGGGCACCCCACATATTTTGTTTTCTTTAGGTATATACCCAGTAGTGAAATTATTGGATCATAGGATATTTATATTTTTAACTTTCTGAGGAAACTCCATGCTGTTTTCTACAGTGGCTGCACCAGATTGCCTTCCCACCAACAGTGGATGAGGTTTCCTTTTTCTCCACGTGCTGCCAACATTTGTTTCTTGTGGTTTGGATGTTGGCCACTCTGACTGGTGTGAGGTGATATCTCATTGTAGTTTTGATTTTCATCTCCTTGATGATGAGTGATGTTTAGCATCTTTTCATGTGCCTGTTGGCCATCTGTGTGTCCGGAGAATGTGTATTCAGGTCCTCGAACCATTTTTAATGGGATTGTTTATTTTTTTGGTGTTGAGTGGTATACATTCTTCATTTATTTTGGATATTTAGCCCTTATCAGATACATCATTTTGCAAATATCTTTTCCCATTCAATAGATTGCCTTTTCATTCTTTGAATGGTTTCTTTCACTGTGCCAAAGATTTTTTACAAAAGATGTAGTTCCAATAGTTTATTTCTGCTTTTGTTTTTTTTGCCTGAGGAGACATATCTTGAGAAACGTTGCTACAGTTAATGTCCGGGAGATTATTGCCTGTGTTTTCTTTTAGGAGTTTTATGGTTTCAAGTCTGACATTTAGGTCTTTAAACCCATTTTGAGTTTATTTTTGTGGGTGATGTAAGAAAGTGGTCCAGTTTCATTCTTTTGCATGCAGCTGTTCAGTTTTCTGCCAGCTCTTTTGTTCTTGGAGAAGTCTCCTAAAGATTCCCTCCCCTCCAACAAACTTCTGGGCATAGTAAGTAAATGTCCTTCTTGTCTGCACCGGATGCTTTCTAAACTGGGGTTCTTTGTTCTGCTGCCTTCGTAATGGCAGAAACTCAGTTGCCCATTGCCTTCTGGCTCTCCCAGAGATAAACTCGGGTGTTAAAGTACCCGGAGTTAAGCCCCTCACTGATTGTAAAATCTCAAGAAGTTAAGTCCCACTGATTTTCAAAGCCAAATGTTATAGGGATTTGTCTTCCCAGCACAGGACCCACTCCCTCCTTTGTGCTTGTGGTGTCCCTTCCGTTTGTGGTTAATCTCCCTGGGAGTTTGGCTCCTGAGCACTTGTCCACCCCGCTACCCTTTCTGATGTGGCCTCCTCTCTGCCATCAGCAGTGGAGAGTCTGTCTGCCCATCTTGGGCTGGGTTTCTTGACTGACTGAGGTGGCTGTTACCAAGGTGTATCTGTGGGATGAAGAGAGCCTGGGAGGTTCTCCTACTCCACCAGCTCCCTAGACTCCCACATGGACTTTTATTATGAGCCTCGTCCTGGGTGGCCACAGGATGGCTCAAACTGTCCAACTGACAGCGCACGGCCCAGGCTGCTCCAGCCACACTGGCCAAGGCCTGCTTCTGAGCCCTTGAGCAGGACTGCTCTGAACGGAAATGTGCCTTCATCATGTGGAGATGGTGAGGTCTGTCTGTCCTTCCCAAGAACGCCGGGTCTCACAGCACTGATCCCATGCTCTTACTCTGGTGGGAAGAGGAGCTACATCTCCACACACAGTCCGACCTCAGCCTGTGAAAGAACTGGTCCTCACAGCACAAAGGGGAGGCACTGACCGCTCACTCCCCAATCCTCATTCTCCCTCGGAGAACCCCCTACATCTTTTGATTGGAGCATTTAGACTATTTACGTTTAATTATTTGATAGATACATACTTATTGCCATTTTGTTTGTTGTTTTCTATTTGTTTTTATAGTTCTCTGTTCCTTTCTTCTTTTGCTTTCTTTCTTTTTTTTTTTTAATTTATTTTTTT